>JAYMFX010287099.1:5710-24914 GCA_036784945.1 Monocelis spectator
ATATTCAAAAAGAAATATAATGTCAAGGGATGATGGGACGAAAACTTACATTTGAAATTACTATAAAATAAAGATTCTATACGAAAACGTGGGTTTGAATGTCACTTAACCGCTTTTGAAATAAAGTAAAATTTGACGATAATTAACAAACTTTATTTAAGTTAATGCCGATCAATTTTCCAAACACAATAGATTGTTTACTATGTTTTAGAATGATCTGATTGGACTAAAAAATGTTTTATGATGTAACTGAAAAATAGGAAAATAAAATCAGCTTTATACTTATTAAAACGAAATGACTTATACAGGGTGTCCCATTTGAATGTTAAATGTTATGTAATACTCTGTCTTGCTTACCTACTCATTAAGTTATAAGATTCGATACAAATGCACATACAATAATTTGACATTTTCTTATGATTCCAGACTTATGGGATATAGGTATCGTTAGCCATTTTTATCGGATTGAATGAGTTTTTATGTATTTATAGCATATGTATTAATTTATATTAAAAGTAGCTTTCACGGCGACCCTCTTACCTTTTTCTTTCCATTTTAACGTTTATTAGATAGTGTTAATTAAAATATCATCAACAATATATCAAGTCACTTTTGATACGCCAAAAATTCAACAGGAAAATAAAAACACCGTATTGAAAGCTTAGTCAAGAGAGCAACGATATAGAATTATTTAAATGTTATGTAATTAGAATTCAATAAATTTTGGAATCATAATTTTCATTTTGTGATTGTATTTACAGAACATTGATGGGTTGTTATATATAGTACATTTAATGAATTTACAATATGAATTAGTATTTATGGTTACACATTTAAGATGTAATGAGAACATTTGGAACCTGGATTTCTCCATTTCGAAATTTTCTTAATAAGTCTATAGGTTTTTCATTCTTATCGAGATGAAGTATATAAAGATGGCGTAATACCCTAAAAGCAGCAAGATCAGCATATGGAGTCTTAGTCAATGGATCCATGTATCGAGCCAGTTTTCCAGTTATAGGACAAATTTTGTCTCTGGGTCGAGGTCGAGTTCGACCTGAAGGAAATGTTTTCTTAAATGAAGCCTCATCAGTAAAAGTAACAAAAGAGCGGGAACACTTTGTGTCTTTCAAATGTATAGGTCTTTCACAAACATCACCACTAAAAATATAAAAATGAAAGTTCTAAATAATTCCCAAATCGTACAATTTGAAACAATATTCACTTCTAGCATTTAACAAACCACTGTATATTAGCTATCTATATGAATACTTTCTGTTACCTTTCCATATCAAGAGTAACTCCAAGGGCATCATCATCAATCAATGGCACAGTGATAGACTGATATCGAATCATTGGACCTCTTTTCACTTGCTTCTGTAGCTTAGATTTCTTTTTCTCAATCTCAAGACGCTGGTATTGTTCTGAAAATTTCAAAAAGTACAAATAACGTAATTAATAACTCTTATAACAAATTTAAACATATATATAAATTAGAACATTTTAGAGGAAAATTAGAACAAAAATTAACTTACGAAGAGCTCGTAAATTTATTTCTTCCGTAATTTTAGCCTCTTCCAAAAGTTCTTCTTGAGTTAGTCGCCTTACTTCTGGAACATTCTTTCTCACAGCAATATCTTTCAAATGTTGTTGTTTAGCTAGACGTTCTTTTTCTCTACGACCCACGGCAGCAGATTTGATTGCAGTTGATCGTCTGAGAGATTTCTTTTCTAAAACAACATATTGATGAATGAATCAAAAAGCATATCTACATGACAAAGGACGCCTATACTTTATTATTCATTTATATACAACCCAAGCAACATTGAACTGAGATTCGAGTTATCGATTATCAAGACAAGCATTATTAATCATAAAGACTTACCAATGACAATCGGTAGCTCAACTGAAAACTTTTCCACACGATTTACTCGAGATCTAGTCTCCTTTTGATCATCATCTGTCTTTTCATTCGTAGTTTTCTCTGAGGATTTTTGCTTTTTAGAAGGTTCCTGGTAAGTTTACGGAAAAGAGAATTTAGAATATAGACAATACAATTACAGAAGAAGTTAATAAAATAAAGATGAGAAACAATTTACTTTATAGGCTTTAGTGACAACTCTTTTCTTTCGTTTGGGTTGATCACCGTCATCTTCTGATTTTACTTCATCATCTTCCGGAACATCAAAATCAGAATCAAGCACATCATCGTCTGAACTTTCAGATCGATAATCTATATCATCAGCTTCCTGTAACAAAAACAAAATAAGAGTAATTGTTTTACATATGTAGAAAATAAAGCAAAATGAACAAAACATCACCTCAGTGAAGCCTCCATAAGTTGTAGAATAGAATTCATCCTTGTCGTCTTCAGCATTTAGAAGGCGGGCCATTTTACTGCCGGCCTTGTCTCTCTTAGCTCTATCAGCGGCGAGAGACATGACTATAAAACATAGAAGAAAAATAGTTAATACAATTATTAGTTCATAATGTCTCGTCTATTTGAATAGTTAAATATCAAATATTTTAACAATATTTTAAATTTTATGAACTCATAGACATCATACGACTTTTTATGTTCCTAATCATTTTTTTTAATTGACCACCTACAAAGAGTGTCTCAATGCAATAAACTAAATTAAAATATCAGTTTATTGTAAGATTTTCTAGTTGACATAAATTATTTCATCGACGGATTAAGCCCAATTATGCAATCAAACAAAATTACAATATCCAATAAATAGTTAAAATCAGAAAAAACAAATTGAGTATTCTAAATCAATGGATGTCTATTTGAAATAATGGAAATAACTAAAAACAAAAATCTTGACCATTTTACAAACAAAATATATTCGGATTAATAAATGAGTCTATATTAGATACACAAATTACAATTGAAAACTTGTCCAGAGTGTACTGTGATCTGTTAGCATAGAGATAGAATAAGCGGTCGGTCACAATATCTAATACAGAGTTCAATTCATTTGGTTGTCACTCTTGTTCGTTTGCTCCAGCTAAAATTGGCGCCATAACTTTTTGGTTTTAAAAATGGCCGTTTAGGTTCTTCAACATGGTATTCCCACTTATTCTTATCGCAATATTCAATAGCGTCTTCCTAAAATAAATAACAATTTAATTAGTAAACAGAATAAAAATACAGCAAATGTATACAATAGGGTGATGAATTTCAATCCGATGAATTTCGAAGGTCCCACTCTTCGATTTCTAGATCCTCGTAGGTGTTGTTTTACAGGAGGAAGGAGTTTATGGATGACGTGTCGTTGGTTTAAGATGACTTTCCGGAATAGTTTATTGCCTGCTTGTACAATATTGTTTTTGAGGCTGTAAGAGGTGCGAGAATACCCGAATTTTATGTTTTCCTTAATGAATTTCTCTAAACGATCGGGGTCTTTGGAGTTAGCGAAACTCCACCATGCTGGACTGGCATATGTTATTCCACTGACTACTCGAGTGTTAAAGACCAGATGAAGATCTCTGTTAAGGAGGCCTATGCTTTTGAGAAGTTTCATTGTGTAGATGCTAGATGTGGATTTGCAAAGTTGATTTTAGATGTGCTGTGTCACTTTAAGTTTATCTGAAAACGTGACACCCAGGATGTTCAAGTTGGTGACTGAAAGGAGGAAGTGGTAAGTCTTTTTTATGTCTGGAGTTAGTGAAGACAAATTCTTTTTACTTATCTTCATAAAGCTTAAGGTTATTCATTTCATCCCAGATTCTAATATTATTGATTTCCACCTGTGTGTGAGTTATATTTGCAGATGGAATCATGACATATGTGTTGTCAGCGTATTTTATTATTTGTTTGCCCAGTAGGGAAACTTTAAGGGCCGAGGCAATAACCGAGAAAGCTGCTGCCAAATCATGAATATATACAACTGCTAGTGAGTCAGTTCAAAAGATAACTTACAAGATTAATGAATTCACCAAAATTTCATCAAAATTCCTTACTGCAAAGATTTTACAATTTTGTTAATGAATTTTAAAATAAAGAAAATTTTATCAATGACAAATTTGAATGCCTTTTTAAAAAAGGATGATTACTTTGGTGGGAAATTCTAAATGAAGGCTTGATAAGGGATCTGCAGTGCTTGTCCAACCCATCAGCGGATTCTCCCAGCGTTCAATATTATCAAAGTCGAGTCGCCAATTCTTCGAGTTGTGAGTACCTGATTGAGTGGCCGACTTTGTAGGGACATAGATCCGGGCATGGCGGGTTTTCATTTGCTCTTCAGGAATTCCACTTATGATGGAAACATCTTCTTGAATTGGCGCACTAATTGTTATACCACCGCTTTCAGATTTCTTTACCTAATTAAATGAATCAGTGAATCAATGCTTGTAAAATAATGAACATTATGCATAAAATGAATAAAAAATTGTATCAATGCATTTTACTTACTAATTCGTTATCTTTAGAGGTGGTATCATCTGCTAAGAAACGTGTAGCACCAATATTAGTTTGCCTAATTGATGCTAATAGTCTAAATGATTTACTGATATTTCTTAATGAATGCATTGATCATCCAATTCTAAAATGAAAATAATTACTCATAATAAACATTTTTAAAATCATATCTTTGTATTTATTGTAGGTCATTAATTGTTTTTGTTTTTTTTACCAAATTTGACATATTGGTTACAGATTGAATGATATCACTGTATCAGTAATTAGCTTAAATCTAGGAATGTTCCTTCAATTAGAAGTTTTAGAATTCTAGCATATTATAGAATACATCCATTAATTAATAAAGACATAGCATATGTACATTACATTTGACAAAAGATAATGTATTTGTTTTATTAGGAATCTTTAGTCTGATGAAAGTAGAGCATAAGCTACAAGGCAAATAAAACTACTATATACAGGGTGGCCCAAAAGTACTCGGCCCCATGTTAAATTGGTAAATTGAGTTGGATTAGTAAGATGATAGCAGATTTGTAGCAGACAGACAGCAGCAGCGTAATCGATACATAATTAAGTGGTCTTCTCTGAATCGTATTCATTAAAATAATCTAATTATCATTTTATTAATCCAACTCAATTTACCAACTTAACATGGGGCCGAGTACTTTTGGGCCACCCTGTATAGTGGTACGACAGAGACAAGTTATGCTATGATTTATATGAATATCTAGCCAGCTAGTTTTCAATTTGGCTAGATATGCTGCAATTTTATCAATTATCTAGCTGGCTAGATATGAGCAACAAGTTATGAACAAATAATAGTGTTATCTAGTTGTCTAGATATTAGGTGGTACCACAGAGATGATTTATGATGAAATTGTCTTGTTAAATAGTCGTTTTTATTTGCAGTGTATAAGCATTAATTTATAGATGTTTTTAACATTTGAGCCTTTGAGGGAATTAGGCTATTGTGGACCGATCGGGAACTAAAATTAAGTTCCCAATTGGGCCGACCATTTTGGAACTTTTCACGGTTTTGAATTGGGTGGGCCACTACTGTTTCACGTTGACAACAGGTTGATAAGCAATGCAATGCAAACACATGTATAAATATCAAGAAAATATAGATTTAGCTCCAGTATATATTTGTGTCTTGTTTTAAATTTTTATCAGTTACTGCCTTTCCTTATAATCATTAATAATTAGACAATATTTATGTGATTTAAGGAAATAAATATAAAAAAGCTTTACAAGTAAATCAAGAAATTAATTAGTGCATGGAATAATTACAAAACAATTCATATATATAAGGCCATGTCTGCTGAGGTTAGATAAATAAGTGCATATAAAAAATATATCATGAAATTTTGTATCATTGATTAAAAAACGTACAAGAGCAAAATAAAAAATATTGAATATTATTTAGGCGCGAAAACACGAAAATAAAACTAACATTTAATACTATTAAACCATAAAGAATTCCATAAAGTATATTTTTTTCATTACTATTTTTTTCTATATTCACAGAATATATATTAATATGTATACACCAATAAATAAATTTATTAAAACGTATGGTACAGATGGCACATAAAAAATTTAAATGCATTAATTAGAAAATAAATTAAAAAAAGCAAGTTTTACAGAATTTTGCGGATTTCAAGAAAATAATTTTAAATAGTATATTGCAACGATAGTATTGTAAAATAGTATATACTACTTCTAATAACGAAGCTGCTACAGTATATTGGGTTAGTATACATATATAAATATTGTACAATAATTCACCACTCGTAATTGATATAAAAAATTTCACTCTGATTCTATCTACAAATTCACTCTTTATATTATAAAAAAGCTAAAAGCATTTTTTAGTTAATTATTCTCTCTCCTCACCATACTTAAGTAAAATAATATGATGTATAAAATGAATAGTGCAGTTATTCATGCAGCAAATTTAGTGTGTTAATCAAAGATTTGGGTTTAATTCGTGACTTAGGTTTCAATCATATTACAATGAAATTTATTTCACCAATATTTTGTAACCAGCAATATATATATTCAAATAATATAAACTTTATTTTGAATATTATAACTTATAATAAAACTTTCTGTGTTGTATTTCTAAAAGAATATTAATTTTATATTTTATCAATTCATTTATTTAATATCAGGCAAGACAAAGCTAACTTAAATTGATAGAGCTACAGAATTCTTTATATTAAAACTAAAAAAAATTGTTTAAACATACTATTGAAAACTACTATGTAAAAATGTCAATTATATAAGTTGACATCAATTTATGCAAACAACCAATCAGATTTAAGTATTTTTGTCTATAATTTGATGGACCCATTTGTCAATATGGGTTGGCGTTTTTAATTTGTAGTGTATTAGTATTTACAGCTGTTCCACATACAAATAATTCCTCCAGTAGTCACTTTTTTTAGTTGCATAATATATTTATATGTAATACTTTCAATTATTTGTAGATTTTATGTTTGAATACATTATCATGAGGGTATGCAAATTTTGTCAGGATTTCACTTAAAATTGAACCACATAACCACATTGATGACATTTATCAGACAGATAAATCATTGAGTCAATATTGCTTTGCTAATTCATATTTTTCTCTTCCCATTTAATAAATAAATGAACATTTATATCTTCAGTAAAATTGCATACAACTAGACTGGTCATTTAAATGAGCACCACTTAAATCAATTATATGTATTTTTGTTTTTCATTAGACTTCAAAGTTTCCATTACTAATTTTGACATTAACATTAAACATAAACTATCATACTAATAAAAAATGTATGATGAAAGACATAATTCTGCTCAAAATTAAAACTTTTTTGTACATATATTCTGTTAGTATTATTTTTCTGTATATTATATATTACTAGATCTATGAAATGAGACGCCCTTTTGGATCACGTAATTATTCAAGTAACTTTCGAAGACGATTATCAAGATCTAGATCACACTCTAGAGATAGAAGCAGAAAATATTCTAAGCATGTGTCACCACCTCGAAGAAGATCAAGGGATAGGCATAGACATAGGGAAAAGTCAAGAAATGAAACGATTAGAAGTCATCATTCAAAGTCTCCTCCAAAACAACGGCCAATTTTGGAATTATCACCCAATCTTAATTTGGACAAAAGTAGACATTTAGAAAAGAAGTTTGAGCATTCCAGGTAATTTTGATTGTCAATAAATTGTTTAAAAAATAATAAAATTTATTTTGGTTTAAAAGTTCTAAAACAAAAGTATTTTACATAATGGTTATGGTATGTTCCTAAATGAATAAATTAACTTCCAAAAAGATTTATAAATAATTCCAATTTTAGATCAAAAAGTCCACAAGAAAAGAAATCAACACTTAGCAAACAATTTTCTGATATAGAAATATCCAGTGGTTGGATAAAGAAATCAACTTCAAGTTTACGCAAGGAGGCTAAAGAAATAAGCATTGTTATTGAGAGAAAACTGTCACCTGGTAAGTTTATTGATTTTGTGAAGTAAACTTATACTGATAGTATAACAATGATAGATTCTTCACAACTTTAATATGCAGTCAGGTTTTGTAATTAATATTTATTTATTGTGCTCTTATTGTTTGGTTTTTTAGATAGGCCATGTTAACAGATCTAAATATTTAAGTGACAAAAAAATTATTGGTCAATCTGAATGCTCTATTATATGTAGCATATTAAATTAATAGTTAAATAAATTACTGACTCACGACTTTAAAAAAACAAATATTTTTAGACATTCCTACTAGTCTGGAAGACCCTGTGCTTGACTTCAACCCTGACAAGCATTTGCCATTGATTATCCCACGACGATCTGGAGAAGGAAAGAAACCTATTTTTAAAAGAGAAGAAGTAATTGCGTCTTGATTAACAAAAATTATTATATGACTATGTTATATTATTGTACAACAGGTTCTACATATAAGCTCTACAAGAAGATATGGATAAGAAATTAAAGATTTCATAGATTTATCATTATTTTCATAAGGTAAAAATAAGGCAAACATTCAAAAGTCATTCTCAAGAAAGAAAAAATTGTATAGAGTTAGTTGAAATATTCATACATGATCTTGTAAGTTCTTAAACGTCCTTTCAGATAATAATTGATTCACACACACTTCATCCTAATTTGTTATTTCATTCGATCTAAAGTCAGTTCGCGCATAAGAAAGAAATGATATTTAAAATCCTTTTTTTCAGAATTCATTTGTTCGGTCAAGCTTATCCTGATTATTTGATATCTTCTTCTTTAATATTTAGATTTTGAAGTTCGGTCATGATGTGAGTAAGCCACCTCAAGAAGAAAAGCGATTTGTCATAAGAAATCAATCAAAACACGACGTGGAGCAAAGAATTAATCGACAAATTAAACCGATTCGTGAATATGAAGAACGCTTAGAGCCTTTATCAAATACAAAGAGCTCGGAATTCACATCTAAGTGAGTAGAATTCTCTTTATGAATCCATAAATGATTTTGTTTCTGTTGTCTACTAATCCATGGTCTCTATCTATCAATGTACATATTTAGGTAGATAATAAAGAATAATTCATTTTCAAACAGATTCCTATTTTCATTTTACATTGTATTCGATATTTTCAAATTGCCTATTTTAGCTACACGCGCAGAAATTTTGAAGTACCCAGCGCACGTATGAGTAAGAGATGTGTACTTTAATTCATTAATTCATTGTCACCTGTCTTATAGTCAGTCGCACTCTACTGCCAACGGATGCTTCTTTAAAGCTTTCGCAAGATCGATATTATCGATATAAAGGCTGGGAGATAGATGTCACGGAAGTTCACGTCCCAAATAAAGAAGAGCTGGAGATTGCTTAGTGTAGAACTGTAGAATACACCATATAGTTTAGTAAGCCATCAGGACGAGATCAAGATTGCCAACCTACTTCCTATGTCTGTTGGTGATATATTGCAGTTCGACTCTTCTTGGAGTCGAATGGAGTCTCAAAAAGAAGTAATTGGAAGTTTGAAGATAGAATCTACTACAGTACAAGAAGTATGACACACAATCCTTGATCCGGGGGGAGTTTAAGAATGTCCATAGTAACATGGATTCACATGGACCTGTAACAGTCACTCATGATTTGATTAGGTGGATGGGGAATCTTTCTGCAATTTATGAGATTTCATTAAGAACTCGAGCTAAAGTATTTGTAGATTATACCTATTCGTGCTTTTTTAGAGGATAGACTTGGTTATTCAAAATCGTTTTATCAACGTGACAGTTTGGAATCTTCTAATGTCAAAGGTAATTATTGTCTATAATTTACATGCTAACAACGTTTTTTTAAATTAGTGACCAGTATATGACGTATGTTTTTACTGTTTCATTTTAGAGTAGGAAATTTTCTATTATACAATTTACCAAGTGTTTAATGTTTCAATTTCGTTTTTATTCCTAATTTTATAGGTGCAGGCTCAGGAGGATTGCCCCAGTTTTCTAGACGTCCTGGTATGTATAATACAGAATAAATGTTTAATTATTGAAACAATAGTGGTTAAATAAAAGAAGGATAATCTGTTCGACGTCGATTCGTTCTTCAGAGTTTAGATATTAGTCTAAATAGAGAAATTGTTGGAGCTGTCATGGAGCAGAACACACTCAGTTTTGCAAAATAATTACAGTAGTCAAGTCATAACGTAGTTTGAGTAGGAGGTTATTTCTGTCTTTGAAACCGAAACTGAATCTATCATTTATCACTTGATGATTTATTTCTGTTTTCTAATATTCATTTTTAATGCGACTTAATATTCTGCTTAATATATATTGTAGATAAAGGTCGAATACCTGTTGAATTATTAGATCCTGCAGAAACTCCTCGGAATAATCGCTACTTTTTGGTAAATTGATTTTGAGAAAATTTGAGTAGTACACTTTCATATTTGCAGATTTGGCTCAAATCAAACTAATAACAAAATACTTACTTATTGTTAAATTTCATTCAGCATTTCTCAGTACTATCAATCTTAATTCGTTTAATTATTTCAGCATGATGATCGTGATGTTTTTTCTGGACGTCGTGATAATCCCTTCCCTCGTGGATCAACTCGAGGATTTGTCAGGCGTGCGGGTTTTCATAATTTGAGACGACAGCCAGTTCGAAGGTCTCGCGAGAGGGATATGCGTGGTCCAAGACGTCCATTTCCCATTCGCAATAATGACAGAAGTGAGTACTCATGAGCATACGTATTGAGACCAAACAGTAAACATAAAACTGGACTGTTTAGTCTAGTATTTAACATTTAAATGTAACAAATTTCTACCAATTATTTGCTTAAAACATATGAATAGTCTTTTAAGTTATAAATCTTCAGTCAAAATTTGCAATATTAAATAGTAATGTTTATCTTCTATTAGCATACGTATCTTCATTTTATAGGAGAAACCCGTGGATCATTCAATCAACGACGGTATCAATCTAACCGTTTTGATAATTCAGATAGGAAGAAAAACTCACCATTAATGGAATGGCGTCATGATAAATTTGAGGAGTTGCAACAAGAGGAACCTACCAGTTCGACTGATAGAGGAGAAGTAAAGCCTGATCAAAACATGGAGAAAGACCTGAAAGTATTCGAGGGTTTGCAAAATAAGGAATCAATGGAAGGTTTTCAAAAAGACCTGAAACCACCTGTAGAGGCTGGGGAATAATCTGTGGTCAAATTATAAAATAAACCACTAAGTGTTTAAGGATACTGACATTTAATTACTGGCATTTTTAAAGCATACTCGTATGTATCTCGTGTATATATAACCTTGTTATTGATTGTTAATAATAAATTGTGTTTTAAAATATGCTTGATAAATTATTGATCAATATGAATACTCTAAATACATATAATTAAGTGCAGAACATTCCTTATAATGTGAAGTAGTAAGTATGTATTAGACGATATTGACATGTTATTCCACTAATTAAAATAATTACATGAGTAGTCACTGAAGCTGAGCATTTTTTTGAGAGCACTCGGTACATTGGCAATCATGAAAACTGCCCGCTAACCCTCGATTGAGATGTATGCACGGAGATATACATTTTGTCTGTTATCTTTTATATTATGCGATAGTTTAAGGTTCATGTGCAGCATGATTAGAATTAAATGATCTAAATTTGAATTTTTAAAATTGCTTCCATTGTAAAAAGTTTCAAATTATTTTTCGCAGAAATTTTGAATTGTTAGTTTCGATTTCACTACAATATTGTTGAATATTTCTGATGAACAATCTATGAATGATTTTATTGTTTGATTTTTTTATTTAGTAAGTTGTTAAAAACCTTAATATTTTTGATAATATTTATGTTATGTTCCTCTTTTTTCAATTGTTTTTATGGAGCAGAATACCACACTTGGTTCATTCAGACCACCACATGTATCATATTTCAAATCTTTTTAATCTATACTTATAAGTATCTTATTCTTATTTGTTATTTCAGATAATATTGTTAAAACCCCTTAATATGAATAGGTTAATGGTTTCTTACATTTCTAGACATTTTATATTTACATTATAAAATATAATATTAAATTAAATTTATATTATTATTTTAACCAGATAGTTATTTAATCTTAAATTGATTTGACTGAACAACTTGGAACAGGTATAGAAAACTACAATCATTTTTAGTATTATTTTGTAAAATTAATGTTAATGTGATATTATGCAAACAAAATTAGTATTAATCCAAAATTAGTTTTATTTTAATTGTTTTGTCCACAAAGAACATTGATCTTATTCTTGTTATAAAAGAAACAGTTACACTTATACCCCAATGAACTAACTTTAGTCTTAATACAGTATAATCCCATTATAACAAAATCAGGAAATCAAAATATATGTATGTTATTTGTTTTATCCAGTTATATCCACTTTTAAATATTTTTAACAAAATAATGATTGCCTGCCTACAGTAGGGCCATACACCTTTAATTTTTCATGAACTTTTAAAACAACAAGCAAATATTAACTGCATTTTCAACCATTATTTGCCCTGATCATAACTGTGAGGCATTGTTTACTGTTTGAATGTATGTATCAAAGTCATGTCTGACTTTCATTTGCATTATATGGATATATTATAGTTTCTCATAGTTTTGGTAATCTAATCTTCCAATCATCAGTGTGCCTTTCCACTGATAATGCAAAAAGTGACATTATGGCACTTAAATCAATTAAGCCAACAATGATTCCACTGAAAGTCAGGATGAAAGAGTCCAATGACAAGGGCACAAATTAATCTTGCACAAGCCACTATATTTGTTGTGGCCCAATTAGGAACTGTAAAAAGTTCCTGATTGTGCTGACCAGTTCAGAAGTTTTTACAGTTCCCAATTGGACCACAACATATTCTTTATTCCTAACACATTCACATGAACAGCTTTCAGGATCCTCTTAACATAGCCGGCAACCATATGTTGATATTTCTCAAGTTTGTCCTAAATATAATGTATGGTGGAATGCAATGCAATGCTTTCATTGTGTGTTCTACCTAATTAGCTTGAATCTTTTTCTTCTGTTTAATATTTTTACAAATTTATTTTTTCATTTCAAAAGTTAATGATTAATATTTAGGAAACATGATTTAAAATCAAGAAATGTGTTACTTTAATGACGGCAGCTTATGCTAGTTGAGAAAAAGACAAAATGAATGAGCTGCTAATATGTGTGATAATCTCTCCTGTTTGGTTTTAGTTACCAAGTATAACTGAATTATCTCAACTAACAGCTAATATTTGAATTGAACCACATATTCAAACAGGCATAGTGGAAGACGTGACCGCAAACTAGAGCAGATAAGTTCAGAGAAAGTAGCTTACTGAGATAGTCATTGCACTAAGCATTTCTATAGTGGTGAAGAGTTAATTAAATTACAGTCTTAAAATACCAGGCTGCTGCACATTTGTAAGTCAGGTAATATTATGTATATTTAAATAGGATTATTTGGGACCATGGAATATGTACATATGTTATAGGATCTATGTTATCTTAGGGAACTGGCAACTCACAACTACCCTAATTTTGAATCAGTAATAAAGAAATTAGGGTCACGTTTTTACATAAATAAATAAATCTTAATTTTATGTCTCTTAGCAATGAAATTTTCATATTATTTTACCTATCAACTGACTCCTTTTTTTCATAAAATCATGAGAACATGAATAATAATTTTATAGAGCCTTATTCAATTTTTGATAAGTGCATAATGTAACATTTTATTACTGGATTTAATTTTACTTTTGACTAATGTGTGATTCTAATAATCCATAATAATTACATTTTGCTTTTTATTTTAGAAAAAATGACTTCAGGATTAAATAAAATATATCAATATATTGAAAAAAACGAAGTGTAAGTTTTTCAATACTTACTTCATTTTGTTTGTTGTATATTTAATTATATAGAGAATAAATGATGTTTACAATTATAACTAATCATTGTGAATTGATTTAAGGATTAAATCTAAAATCAATCATATCATAAATTGATAAAGGTTTTTTATAAATTTACACAATCTGCATTATTAATTTAGTAGCTTAAAATATCTATCTGATTAAAAGGTTGTGTTATTTAATTTTGGTATGAAGTGAAGTCATCATTCTAAATGATATGTTTTAGGTTTCCTGGATGTGAACACTTACAATCTGTTAGTAGTAATCTGAATTGCAAAACCTTTATTAATTATGCATATCTGGGTGTCAACAATGACACCCAACAAATCAGTAACACTCTGAAAAGAAAACTCTCATCTAGTGAAACTACCAATGAGGTAATTTGTGTCTCATGAATAATCTTGAACAATCATATTACATATATGTTTTCTTGATAAATTGTAATATTATTTATGATCACTTTGTTAGATTGAAAATGTCTGGTATGCTTGTAAGCGATCAAAGCTATCTGAATGCCCAGATGAAAAAGACACATCATGTCCAAGTATATCAAAAGTAAGCGATACTGTTTGTTTCTATCTACTACTTCTACTTCTGGTGTGTTAACAAAATTACAAATAAGTCTGTTTGGATAGACTGTGATAAAATGATATATAAAAGATAATAATATTTTGTAATTTAGAAAACAAAATTCTTTAATATGTAGATATATATGGCTACTATTTAGATATATTCAAGTAGTATAAGTTTTGTAAAAGAAGTATTACCTTTTGACTATGAATTCTTGGATGTTATTCTTTTCTCAAGTTTAAAACTTACATATTTTCTGAACATTTCTTACATCTTTACAACAACTACAGATGTAGTCTTTAATCTATGTTGGTGTTGAGAGGAGAGAGTAGCAGAAGTCTGATGGCCTCCTTTGGTACGAAACTAATATGGTTCTAATGAATTAGCAATGGATTGACGATTTTCTGCATAGAGTATAGCGTTTTTCCAAGGATTTGATTAACCGGACGATTCCATTGTCCAATGAGAAATTATATGTTGTGGCCCAATTGGGAATTATCTGACCAGTTGGGAACCATAAAAAAGTTCCTAATTGGGCCTCAACATATAGAAGCGGTTGTAGGAAAAATTGAGGATATTAAAGTTAATCTCATGGATCTTTTAATCATTTCGTCAAATATTAATGTGTTTTATATCATTCAGTATTCATTTCAAGCTTATTTCTGTAAAATGAAAGATTTTATGCAATAATTGTGGTAAAACTTGAAGGCATAAAAACTTCTGTATTAATTATGCATATTATCTGATAATAATCTACTACTCATTTTTAGTATGACATGAAACTGACGCAAAAAGAGTTATCATTCGAAATTCAGACATGTTGGTTGGGAAGTTACGGTTTTAATCGAGAGTCTGGGATGTCTGCTACATTTAGAATGATGAAAAATGGGGGCTTTCTCGAGATGGATTCTAAAATCAAGGGTAAATACTTTTCATTTCATAGCGTTAGCACGTTCGTAGCTAAATTATATTGAATAACCTACATATAAAACGCTTTTTTAATAGACTGTGACTTTTCAATCCGTGATTTCACATGGCATAAATGACGTCTGTTTGAGTTATTTGAATATTTCTAAATTTTAGGACAAACCTGTCGTGTCAATTTTTCAATTGATGCATTGAGAACTTTTTTCCTATCTCGATTTCACAAATTCTTTGTATTCACATTGGAGTCTAAGTTCGCTGCCTGCCTGTGTAAGCAAATGAAATTGGCTTCTGATGATCTGGATTATAGGAAAAACAGTAAGTAACACGAGCAGCTAGGTCGAGTGCTTTGTTAGCTATTGTCAAATAAATAATTACGATTTGAGTTTTCTATAATTAATTATTTTATACATATTACCGTTTCTTTAAATTGAGAGTTTTAGCTTCAATCATTTTGTGTGTGTTTGGCATTAACAGTTATGAAAACTTGGTTAGATTAACGAGGAAGTAATTAAGTATGACAGTGGATCTTTTCGAAATCTTGAAAACATCTTATTAGCTTTCTCATTAATGTTGTTTCGTAGATTAATTACCGCGTAGAAAAAACTAAATTATTTATACATAATGTCTCAATTAACATTTTTTTCAAGAAATTATTGGCATAATTATTCGATTGATTATTTTTTAATTAGGCTATTATTTTATATATTAGAGGTTATACATGGAATTTAATAAACGATGGTGAATATATTCTTGTTTGGCTGTGCATTAAATGAAAATTGTGTGTTCTCTAGTGGAATTTCATCTGTATTTCAATAAAATGAATAAATCGTCTTATATTTTGCCTTATTTTAGGTCCATTAAATTGCGTGTTTGTACGATTTACTAATAAATTGAATGAGGAGGACTACCTATTTTTGGAAAAGACGATGATGACATGTCAACCGAACAAGAGCTTGAATGTCAACGTGAACTGGCCGGATGAAGAGGCCATGTTTCTATTGAATGACATTGGCATTAAAGCCCGGCCGGAGAAGCCAATTGTAAATCAGAAGAAGATTATTCAAACAAGCAAATTAATCGCTAGGAAAAGTCCAGTTAGAAAGAACATGGACATTCGACCACTCCTGACCGCATTTCATAAGGAAAACAAGCCGACTACTGCTGCTGCGGAAGATCAGACACCACAGGCGAAAGCTCTACCTGTTGATGTTCGACCAGTTATCAACAATGCCCCTAATTTAATGAGCAAAGGTGTGCGCATCAAATGAGTTATTAATAGATTCATTAGTATGATATAGCCTTTATTATCATTTTTATCTACATGAAAGAACAAGAGTAGGTAATGTATTGAGGTCAAAAGTCGGGGCTAAGCCTCTATTGAGGTTCGAACCGGCTACCTCTCGAATGGGAGGTAGACATGCTCCCTCAAAATTTATTTTTCTATTACTCTATCTATAGTATTGTTTAGCTCGCGACATTCACTCTCTATTGTCAAAAATAAGACTGTATTTTATAGATTTTCTCAGCTTGTTTTAATGATTATCGTGTTAGTTTTAAACAGTTAATATACCCAAGTCTATTCGTTTATTTGAAAAAACCAACAGGTCGTGCTGTCCCCAATCCAAAATTCAGAAGCGGTATCCAATGGGAAAGCAGTAAGTTTCCTCACTATGCAAATCAATGATGGAATTACCATTTGTTCTATCCTGCTTATCAATGTTTTACCATCCATTTCAGTGGCTTCACCCGTCTCCATCTCCACGCCTATAATAAACAAAGCGTCCGCATCTGTCAGTCGAATGTCATCCCTATTATTACCAGGAAATCGCATGCCAACGTCAGATCTCTCAAAGAACTCCACACTACCTATTCACACTCAAAATACAACACATGTTTCAATTGTAAGTTACCTTTTAAAATACTAGAGTCAGTCTATATATTGAAATGTAGTTCTTGAAGCTTAAAATTACGGAAGTATGCAGAAACGTAGCGATATATGATATAAATCGAAACTGAAAGAGAATTGCGGAAGCAAGCTATAATTATGTTGCATCTCTATTTATATTACTATTTGTCATGATCTTGTATTGTATTGTATTATATTATGTTCAGATTGCAGCTGATAATGTCAGTCAAGTGGTCCAATCCTCGACAATGAAGCCCGCATTTAACCATCCCGGCCCTGCCCCGCCAGCCGCAGCTCGAATGAGTCGTCTGGTTGCCCGACCAGCCAGTGATGCAGCCATTAGCAAGCCTTCTCTCCTATGTCAGGCAGGACAACAGAATACTCCCAGCCATTCTCAATTCATTCAATCGAATAAATCAGAACTGAAACTATCTCATTCGGTGAATGTTTGAACATTTTCATGCTATCTATTCATCATTTAAATAATTGAAAATGATCATTCTATTAAAGCTTAAATGTTATTGTTGCATTATTCTAGAAAGGTGTGAACATTCCCTATTTCGTGATTAACAAACTGCCCAATAATAACTCTGCCGCTAGTTCACTATCAGTTCATACTGCTATGGGGAATAATGGTTTTGTCAGCGCCATGTCAAATTGTTCTATTGTGGATTCTGCTCGACCAAATCCTATTATCACAACAGCCAATGCCGCTGATTCGAGGATTCAAACTCATCAAGAATTTATTATCAGCGATCAGAGAAATCATCAGGGTCAATCAGAAAGAGGTGAGCTGCCTCATTCGATTCATATTATGTATTTGCTGATTAATGCGAGTTCCTGTATTTAACTTGTACTTGTATTTCATCTCTCAGTGATAAATTCGAGCATGATCGATGTGTCTTCCTCGCCGAGTTTACAGGCATTGATTAATAGTAGTCCTTTATTGCAACAGAATCCCAATATCGTTTTCACAACCTCGAATCCAAACAGTCGCTTTGAAATGCTACCGCCAGCTATGGCACCTAGAATTACTGAAGAAGTGATTGAGTGAGTTGAAAATGATCAGATTTTTAATAGAGTTGAGTCGTTCATAGCCGCCAGTTTACGTATTTTTGCCAAGCCAACTGTGCACATTTATTTGAGCGTGTAAACCAACCTTAATAGTGTCAAAATTAGGCCGTAATTTCTATCTTTTGTAAGTGAATATGTTTATTAGTCAGTCGTTGCTGTGGTTATTTTAGATCTTTCACCTACAAGCCAGATGATTCTCGAGATGGCATCAAATTGGTGAACGAGGACATCATGTGTCTCAATGAAGGAAACTATGTGAACGACTCGATCATTAACTTCTATTTGAAATATGTCTTTCATGAATTGATCACTCCTCAGCAGAGAGAGCGCACCCACATATTCAATTGCTTCTTTTACAACAAACTGAAAGATATTCAGCATAATAATGGACCGCTGTCAGGGAAAACATCAGATGAGTCGTACGTTCAAATAATACTTCTGATTTAATTAAATTCATTGAGTGACCCATTTTTTCGGGTTTCATATTTAGTTTGTTCACATTGTGCCATTATTAGAGGGAACTAACGGAACAATTATTAATTAGGGTTACTCTTCTTCTACACATCTTTGGCGATCGCTGTGAAGACGCTCAGAAGTAGGCCCACGAGGGAGGGGAGAATAGAGATGTGTTTCTCAACTACATTTTATCTATTAGGCGCGACCATTTGCAGCCAATATGTAGTTAGTTACCTTTGTGATATATCCTTACATTTGAGATTTATTAATAGTTTGTATCTTGAATATTTCAGCGAAGCATTAGCTAGGCATTCAAGTGTTAAAAGGTGGACCCGGAGTGTCGATATTTTCGATAAAGACTTCATCATCATCCCTATCAATGAAAAGTAAGGA
>JAYMFX010287100.1:778-17439 GCA_036784945.1 Monocelis spectator
ATTTACAAATAATGTACAAATGTAAAAAATACAAATAATGTACAAAATTTACAAAATTTACAAATAATTTACAAATGTACAAAATTTACAAATAATGTACAAATGTACAAAATTTACAAATAATGTACAAATGTACAAAATTTACAAATAATGTACAAATGTAAAAAATACAAATAATGTACAAAATTTACAAAATTTACAAATAATTTACAAATGAACAAAATTTACAAATAATGTACAAATGTAAAAAATACAAATAATGTACAAAATTTACAGAATTTACATATAATTTACAAATGTACAAAATTTACAAATAATGTACAAGTGTACAAAATTTACAAATAATGTACAAAATTTACAAAAAATGTACAAATGTAAAAAATACAAATAATGTACACATGATAAATGTGTTGCTAAATATATAGCAATATTCAAGTATCCTCAGAAATTCGTTTATCAATTAAATATTATTCCGAAAAGATATTGAAATATTATATGAAGACAACCGTTTTGCTGATCAGAAAATATTTATTTTGTCTTGCAAGAGGTGGTATGTATTTGAATTATCGTACAGAAACTTACCTTAGTCGGGTAATTATTGTTTGATTCTTCAATTTTTATTTTATCATCTCCCCGACAACCGCCACTTTTCAATTGAACTGCCGGAGAGGGGGCGGTAGTTGTGCCCGTGTGGTTCTCCTCCTCCTCTTCAATACTTCCCAGACTTCCCAGTTTGGAGGCTTGAGTCTGATTACTGAGATGTTCACAACTGCCGGGTACAGTTGAATTGATATTCTGAGCTTCTCTTGCTTCATTAGTCTCATTGTCTTCAATTCTAGCCTCAGCAGCAGATTCCATATTCTCCGGTCCCTTCAAATATTGAACAGTTTGAACAACTTTGCGAAATCTCTCTGCTTTTTCTTGTGGATCACCTAATAGTAGAAATAATTGTTCAAAATATTGTTATAATCATCACTTTTAGGAAATAAAACAAATTATTGTTTCATAAAGATTTAATTCATTTTAGTATCATTTTAATGACCGACATCAGATTTAGAAAACAAAACATAGAATTTAAAAGTATCAAATCAAATACTTTATTAACTCTATGCCTCAAATTATCTCTTTATCTTTCTTCAACCACAGACCTGTAGTCTAATAATTTATTGATTCATTTTGGCTATCGACAATATATAGATAGGTATTGCTGAAATGCATACAAACTTTGTGAAATTTGACAATTAATAATTATTTTTCATAAAACGAAGCCTAAAGAATTCTATAAACTATGTGAAAATAAGTAAAAAATGAAGTAAGCAGGCCAATGCTGACAAAATTTGTTAAAATAAAACTCTCCTCAGCATTGGCTTACTTCATTTTTTACTAATTACTAACATGCTGAAGAGGAATTTCAAACTTTTATTTGAAAATAGTTATTGCGAAGTTTATAGTAAAGTTTTATAGATCACTACATTTTAGTATTTATTTTGACTCGTTGAGGAAATTTAAATTTATATACTTCGTTTTATGAAAGAAAAAGAATCACGTTGATATATTTTATAGTTAATACGATTTGTTCAATATCAAATCTTAACAATTTGGAGCGCGCTATTGAAATAGTATATCAATTGTCAATACATTCCAAATGTATTTCTACAGCAAGGAATCCACAATTATAAAATCAGATAACATGGCCGTGCTTTAAGACTATGTTGTCGAGAGGGAAATCTATAAATAGATTATATAGTGTTGGCTTTAAAATGTACATCTATGGTTTTGTTACGTTAAGACCATAGAAGTTGGAGTGATTCTAATATCTATGCCTATGACAGTGTGACAGTCTAATTCTCTAATTCTCATTCAATTTGAAAAAAATCAATAACATCGTTCTATGCATTCAGGAGCAATGATAGTAGCATAACAAAGGCATAGATATGCATTAGCTATTTATATCTATTTGCTCTGTAATGTAACTCATTTTCTCTCTAATCGATTAAAGCTAAAGAGTTTTGCCGCTGAAGAAGTTATTTCTCCAATGGGCGGAGAAAGCTACATAAATATGCGGATCGACTAATATTTGAATTGTAGAGACAGAAAGCATCTCGTGGCAGAATCTCGTGCAAATACTGTGTGATTGTTGCGCGCAGAGATTCATTGTAATTTAATATGCCCACTTTTCAATACTTCTCTTCAGTAAATATAGAGAAAAATAGATTACTTTTACTGGGGCGAATTCCTATAAAAATTCAATTATTGAAAAAGTTTCTGCTATTCTAAAATCTCGCCAAATTGATTTAATATCAGAAAAGAGATTGATTTAGAGAAATAAAATTGGATAACACCGTCGGTACACCATTCCACTCAATAAAGTATTAATCAAAACAAATATTAAATCTATTCATCATTCAGAATATCACAACAAAAATATCCCTAACCATATCATCGAAGAAATGGGATGCCAAATATATTCACATCTCGTCTTTTAAATTTTATTGTGAACCCATGATTCACAGAAAATGTTTAATCCTCATTTTATCTATTTATTAAAACAATCTTTTCTATTACAATTGCTTGTTTGTTCTAGTATAGGTTCTTTATACCAATAGTTCTATTCTATTCTATTCTATTCTATTCTATTATGTTCTAGTATTCTAGTATTCTAGTATTCTAGTATTCTAGTGTTCTAGTATTCTAGTATTCTAGTGTTCTAGTATTCTAGTGTTCTAGTATTCTAGTATTCTAGTATTCTAGTATCCTAGTATCCTAGTATTCTAGTATTCTAGTATTCTAGTGTTCTAGTATTCTAGTATTCTAGTATTCTAGTATTCTAGTATCCTAGTATTCTAGTATTCATATTCCTAACTACATCATGCATGAATATTAACATCGCATACAATTAATACATTTTTTATAAAAAGAATTATAAATTGAAGTGTTGATGTGAGAATAATAATTAAACTTTAAATGAGAACATCACCTGCTGTGTAGAACAACGCTCACATTTTCACAATAAATTTCCTAATATTCAATTTCTAATATGCATATACATTAGTCGGAGAAACTCTGTCTGTCTGTCTCGTATATGTATAGTATATGCAGGGATTAGAGAACATGATGCGACTTGCATGTCCCTCCTCATATGATTCCATACAGATTACATTATTATGCATATCCAGACTGTGTACACAGCTCATGACGCACAATTGAGAGGATTATTTCCCCGAGTATTATAGATAAAAAAGTATTCTTTACTATTTCATCAATCGCTTCCATGAAAAGTAGCCATTTATTTTAATGAAAATTTAAACGATTTGTTTTTGATCTCCATAGTTGTTGAGCATGTTGAGTTTCTTTGCAGCCACACCCCATGCATCATCTCAATCATTTATATTTTCCTTTCACTATAATTAAAAACTAGAACAATCTACAGAAATAACTTCTTACATTTCAATGACTGATATTTACAATTTATGGAAAACATGCAAAGCTTACGTATATATGATACTATAATTAACTTTCATTTAATTATTCATTTATTCAAAATAAACATTTTAAATAAATGAAATGGTGAAAACTATAACATCAATTGGTTTCGTTGATAAATGTGTACTTATAGAGTTATATACATATTGAATAAACCATTGAACTTTAAAGTTAATTAAGAAAAGTATCTCCTCTCTTGGTTTCTCTAAATCTGAACTTAACACTCTCAGCATGCTCCAAACACAATTTTCGAAAATGTCTATGAAAGTATTGTCACTTTGTATGATATAAAATCATTTTAAATAGCACATTAAAACATGTATATATGACTAAACAGCGATATAAAACAGTCATATACTACTTTGTATTTCTTTCAATAAGTTTGGGATAATTTAGTAAATTATTAAATCTATACAAAGGAACGTTTATTATTCAATTCTAAATCTCGAAAATAATTATTTCAAGATATAGTTTAAAAGATTTTTCTAAATTAGCAGATTATATTGTTATTTGATTTATCTATATGTAAGCTTTTACGATTTTTTAATGAATAAATAACACAAATCTATTCTATCTCTCTCTCTATAGATTACTCATCAATTCAGACGATTTGCATCCTACGCATACCTGTATAGAAACAATCAGGCGACCATAATTCATCAACTGAAAATTATCTCCATTTACTGCAGATTGCAAAATATTTTAGTCGTAACGATGTTCAATATAAAAAGTTCATTTTAGACAATATCATGATATCATTTTGTTTGAATTACTCTTTTAATATAGACCGCGAATTCAAATTTCTGGTTGGTTGCAATTACAATTGAATAACGTCTACTAATATAAATGACTATGTCTCAATTTATTTATTCGTTATATAGAGGCCATATTGGTTACTAATAGTTACGGCATTCTCTCCCTTATAATGAGCAGTGGTGATGGGTTGTCTAATCGAATAATTTGAGAGCATTTCATTTGTTTATTAGTAATCATTTGATTGTTTCTAACCAGAAATTTGAATGCTAAAATTTGTCATAATTAAAACAAAAAAATCATCATTCTCAACTAAAAGACTATTATTACATTTAAGAAACAATTATCCTCAAATACTTTACTTTTTAATGTAGGTATCTACCTGCATCTAACGACCTCACCAACACTCGTAATAAGTAAAACAATTTGTATAAAAATTATCGATACAAAACAAAAAATCCAAAAATATTATTAGTATGTTACACATGAATAATGATCACATTGAAAGCAATTAAGCATTAATAGAAATAAAAGGAAAATGATATGTCCATTACAGATGCACTGACCGATATAATTAAATGTCATGACCATTTCACTTTACTATAATATAGGATATATAAGAATGAGTAGAAAATTCAACGCCAAATCCAAGCGATCATTTTATTAGAGAATATTCGAAGGTTAACTTTGTGAATTGATAACATTTTTTATGAGCTTTAATCAACTACTGTCACATTCAATGACATTTTGCGACGAGTTAACTGTGGAGATTGTCGCAAACATTCAAGTTTTATTGTCACTTTGGTGGTTTCGACTTCACCTTTAGTTATTATAGATTTAGAAAGTTAAAAATATATTTAAGATAACTTCCTCTGTAGGTATATATTACGAACAGAATATATTCAAAATGTGCAAAACCAATTGAAAATAAACCTCATGCCTCTTTGCAAAATAACAGTAATCAATTCAAAATCATTCTACATACGTAAATTTAAATCTGTGCCATGTAACAAATCAATTTTGTGCTAAAAGTGTTTTCAAGCATGACTGTTCAGCCATATTACAACGTAGCAAAGCAATACCCTTATATCAGCATTAGTCATAGCAACCTTAGTCATAGCAACCTTAGTCATAGCAACCGCAATAAAATTGTTTGGGGCGCATCAAATTGAAAACTAAAGCTAAAGTGGAATTAACTGACAATAATTGTCAGACAACATGACTTAACTCTTCTTTCTTATAAGCTATAGAAACTCACTCTTCAAACAGTCTGACAAACATTTGGAAACTGATGATAGGCACTGAGATAAAGGTTCGTCTACAAACCATCACCAGGTTGGACTAATTACAACCCTCTAAATCACTGAAATCAACCCTCTGGTAAGCTTTACTTCCTTGAATAATATGCCATTCGGGGTTATACCAAAAGAGGGTCGGTATGCCATCTATTACATTTCGGCTTTTAAAATCGTCATAAATAGCGTCAAATATTTCAATTGTTATTATCATGCAGATTAAAAGCAAGCGATGGATTAATTTGCATAAAACCAAATGCATGCATTATAGTGGGTTAGGGAACTTAACCAATCGCCTAAAAATGTTTTATCCAAAAGCTTTGAATTCATTTTATTTGCCAATATACAGGGTGAGGCAAAAGTCACGCCCACAGTAAAAAGAAAAGGAATTTATTTAGAAAATGCAATAGAAATTCTTGGAATTCCCTGTCTTCTTTCGATTCTTCTTATCCAATCAAAAAAAGACAGGGAATTCCAAGAATAAACACGAAATTTCCAAGAATTTCTATTGCATTTTCTAAATAAATTCCTTTTCTTTTTACTGGGGCGTGACTTTTGCCTCACCCTGTACATACATGAGGACATTTGAATTTATTGAGCGTTGTATTATTGTTTATATTTCGACATGCATTAATTAATTATATATTGATTCTTTGCACATCTTAATGTTTCTTCAACAATAAATCAAATAATGTATAGTCGCATGGATCTCCCTTACATAGTTCATTTGTATCAATGACATCATACCTACGTAATATTCTCTGCAAGTAACGCTCAATAAATTCATATCGTTAATATCTACATCAAGAACACTTCTATTATAATAATAAAATAGAAGTCCTTAATCTAAATATTATGTAGTGTATGTCTACAGATACTTATTTATAATCAAAGAGGGGAAAAATCTTTTATTAGATCAATAGAACTATTTAAGGAGATTGAATTAGTAACTATATGCTATACCTATAATGTATGGATAAAAGAAAATGTCATACTTACAGCTAAGTCCAAATTAATATCACCACCAATAAAAATTAAATTATCCAAATATTGCTTATAAATAACATTATGCATCAAAATATTAACAAATATTTGATTTCTAATGTTATTGGAACTTTCATCAATCATCTTCGGAAAATTGTAAAGTCTATTTGTATACTATGGAAATCTCTAAGGACTATTGTCAAAATCTTCTAAGGTCGTCCATGCTTGACATAATTTAACAAGTTCTGAAAGAATTAGACATTAACATTAGAAACGTAACCATTTATATTATATATTTGTTAATATTTACTGCATAATTTTATTTTATAAGCAGTATTTGGATGATATGCTGATTTTCTATAATAATTTTGATAGGGTGATATTAATTTGGACACAGCTGTATGTTATGTAATAGGGTTTTGGGAGTCCCAATATTATCAGAGTATATATTCATGTTAGTGTATAGTAAATAACAACACTAGTAAATATGACATTATCCTCAATTAGATCAACTTTCTGTTTGACATAGTGAAATTTTGGATAGAATGGGTCGTCCTAAAATGTCCATTAGGGAGATTTTATTATTTTATTAATACAAAATCTCTTCAAAAACATTAACGTAAACCAAACGAATATTTAAAAGATATATTAATGAAGATTTAAAGTTAAAAAAAACGAAATACAAAATAGCATGCCTTTAAGATCAATAATTTATTAATGATATTTGCACAGAGGAATCATATATGACTCTGCCTGCCCCTCAAATAGACTATTAAGATGGAATTCATTATGATTAAAGAATATATCAAAATGCTTTTCATCTTCTTACCTTCAACCTCCTCACCTGAAATAGGAAAACAGTGATAAAATAACTCGAAAGAATTCTCTCTGCTACAGTACCTATAGGTATGCTTTCTGTATAGAGTTACACAGAATATTATTGTTTTATAAAATCTTTTCAAACATCAAGTCAGTTCCAATGCCAAGAATCAATTATAATATTTTAAAAGCAATATGAACTCTTTTCTATACAATTAAAATTATAATATCTAAAATCAAAATTAAACACCAATAAAGACATATTTATTTACCAACTATGTAATGTAGGTACCTAACTTTTAAACTTTTAAAATATGAAAGTTTGAATAATATGCAAAATATATTTGCCTACATACAATGCTACAAATGAGATGACATTATGTCATCTTTCATTCATTTTGAATTTCATAATTAAACGAAAGTAACATTCTACTACAACGAATTCAGCCAACGGTTGCCATGGTTTTAGTTTTGTCTTAGAGACTTTCAATTTCGATCGCGTTTACTTTACAGGAACACAAATGTTCTGATATAATATTCAGAACGATTTTCCTATCGAATCGATAGGTATAAGAGTAGACCCCTAATTAGTTAAGATTACCACAGATAACAACTCTACAAATCTGATAACAACAGATCTAACAACACAATCTATTTCAATCTATCAAAAAGATCTCTTCATTGATAGATTGTTTTCATCACCAATCACATTACATTCTGCAGAGAAAACCCCACAATAATCACTATGATTTATAGAGAATATTTCTGTGAATCATTTTTTTCCCACAGAGTTTAGGTAATGGTATCGGGTTACGAACTCGTATTAAAATTGTATTTTTATTGTCATTGATTCAATTCGTATTTTCTTTTAGAGATTAATAGAGTCTGTACAGGAACAGTTTGAATCATTTGAATTGTTATTTTCACTTGAAATCAGTTTTAAAAGTCCCATCCATGCATTCCGGGATTCCGTAAATGATCCCGTCCCCGTTATAGACTTTCAATGAAGTGATCGTTATATTTTTTTCATTTTAAAAGAAAACAGCTTTAAGTCTTTTTGTTTTAATTGCCTAATTTATTAAATTTGTTTAGGTACTCAATAAATTGAAAGTTGCAATTTGTTTTAAACTTTCAGGTTTTGCAGTTTTTCAATTTTTAGACACAATATTTGAACAAATTTATAACATTTCATAATTCAAATTATTCTATTATAACGTTTAAAATTTATTTGCATAAAAATGATTCGTTATTTTTGACCATTAATATCAGAATAACATAAATTGATTTTCACCCGGCAGCAGGTCTCCCATTGCAATCAATATCGCTCAATCGGTTTCAGTTCGGGAATTGGACAGGTGAGAGTCAATTAGAACTCAGTTAAAAGGGGTTCTGATAAAATATTTAAAATATCTAAATACGCTATTGTTCCCTTTCATTCAATTACCTACACAGTTTGTATAGAGTTGATCGATTTGGAAAATTTTAAAAATTAAATTTATTGTTTATCTCTTCAGTACAACTTCACATTTTGTATGAAAACATTTGAAAGGAAATTTTGAGTTAATTCAGGGTGTCAAAATCAAATCGATATTTAAAATAATTTTTTCTTTTATGAATATATAAAAAAACAAGGATACTTTTTGTTTCGTTCACATTTACTTGGTTAACTTTAATGAAAATATATCCTTCACATTCTTTAAAATAAACTCGTATATATCGTCGTATTCTGTCATACCTTAGTCAGAATTAATGCTACTGGATTAATATTATTATTGGCTGGACAAATAAGATAGATTGTTAATATATTATCAGAAAATTATTCAGTTCTTTTACATTAGTTGGAAGAGACTATCGGATATGAGGAACGTGCTCATCTATGGAATCAAAACGGATCTACAAAACAAAATCTACGGATTGAATCAATGACTATAACAATTTTTTTTTATAAACACAGTTTTTATACGAGTCTTTTTTTATTTCTATTTCTTTGAATAATAAACTCAACAACTTCTGTATATCTTTATTTCTATTCTTTATATATCTATACTGAATCCGAAAAAGTTTGTTAATGTAAAACAGGAAAGTTTTTCCCCCAATTTTACTGAATATAATTCCAGCTTTTATTATTTTCTATACTTCCTTTTATTGCCCTCTCTCATCTCTGTCACTCATTGTAGTATTATTCAATGTTAGCATAAATAATTAGATTATCATTGTGGTAGTATGCAGAGCTTCCACCATTTATGACGCATCAATGTCGAAATAAAGTTATCGAATTATGAAACATATTTTCTGCTCTCTAAACATAATGAATATATACGCATTGAAAAAATGGTTTTATTTATTTTATTATTTTAGTGCGGATATAATAGGTATATAGAATGCTATGAACGGTCTATTGAATCTAATTGAGTTTGTGGTTCATTTGGAAAATGATTGGAGTGAATAGAAACTATTTTAAATGCCAATACTAACTACATCTGCATATGTCAACCAGGAGATCATCATCTGAAAACTAATGAAAAATCTATTGATTCAACTCATTTTATACTCCGCTCTGATATACCCTGTCTATCATTTAAATAAAAATATTGAAGGAAATCTACACAAACCTCGTTAGAAAAAAGTTCAAGAATTTCTATATCGATTGAATAACATTGATCACCGTTAGGTAGGAGGGTATATCATTCACTCGAAGACATCATCAACACTCCAGATGCAACAACTTTGTGAGCTTACACAGAACTTGATAATAGCTTTGAAATTTTTGTTAAATACCCCGCAGTTATATACAATTTACTCGGTGGGTAGTTCTTTCACATTTTTAAAGTTTAATTTAATTCATCATTTTCAAAAACTCCTTGGTACTTTTATATCTATATACATTCTTGACTATATATCTATATACATATATATGGTACAGTTACTTCACTATAAGTATATATCATTTATTTTTATGGTTGTAAATGTCTGAACCTACCATAAGAAAATAACAAACATTATAATAAATATAATGTTTAGATTTTTACAATGAATCAAAAATAGCATTTCTGTGCGCTATGTCTATATGGTAGGTCACCTGCAGCCAACCATCTGTCAATGCGATTAAATGAATATCGCTTTCTATATTCTACAAAATAATCTATCAGAGCATGTTGTTCGGAACGTTTATTTTATTTCATTTCGGATGGTTAATTAATATTTTTATTTGCTTTTCCCATTGAGCTTGAATCATATAAATCATACAGATAAAATTATCTGATCTAGAGTTCTTCTAATCATCTTTCCTAATGATCTTGTATAGTAACCCCGCGCCGATCAATTCCACAAACTGAGCCAAGCATTTTTAGTGATCATCAATCACTCCATCTTGATAACGAGTTCATATTAAGCTGCGTTCTTTCATAATTAGTATCGTATATGGGGAACAACTTTTTCATGTTCTTTCTATCTATATTAAATATCGAAAAACTTTATTACCACATGAATAAATTATATGGAATATTTCAGAAGACATGAACATAAACTCATGGTTATAAACTCATATCACTCATAAACTGAACATAAACTCATTTACTACCACTAAATCTCAAAATGTTTCGCAGGTAATTCTGGCATATATACATAGGTATATATGCACCACTGTATAAGAAATATCTACAATATTTCTTATTCGTCTCCCTCTTCAGTATTTAATTTCGCCCTTCCTTCTTTCTAATATCCGATGGTTTACTATTATAATCAGGAATCTTCTTTCTAGCAGTGTTGTGCTGAGCGTTAGTCAACAGTCAACTGATTCTCTCTCTCTCTCTCTCTCTCTCTCTCCCTCTCTATGATCAGATGGAAACCAGCCAATCAGAATTTGATAGCGCATCTTAAAACGCGTTGATGTGATTGGCGCTGGGAGAGATTTAATAATTATTAATAATTACTACATAGCAAATCTCTATAACAATGCAGTATTTTCTTATAGTTACATACAGTATATTGCGAAACATTTTCAGATTGAATCCGGCATTAAAAAACTCCTTACCTTCAAAGGTGCAATATATCATCACAACTATCAAAAATATTTTAAAATAATTATAGAATCGCAATAAATAAGGGAGTCGCATGAATGAATGAATGATTCTTTTCATCATAAGAGGAACTCACCTTCCGCAATGGGGTCAATTGTGTGCAGCATCAGTTGGAAAACACTGGACCGAAATCTGCCACTACCAGAGTGCAGGACCGGGATGCTGGCCCGCCTGCTGGATCGACGACCAGCCATTGGATTAATAGGGCCATGTTGAGAGTCAATAGCTGGACTTCCCGATGTTGCGGTAACTGCCAACTACAATGAAACACACGAGGGTTTATTTATTATTTTGATTGTCTACAATGGCTATGGTTGACTTTGATTAATTATTTATTGCATTGATTTAACTTTTGGTCGTTATAAATTGAATGAAGGAACACTTCCCAAAATCCTTTATAGTTTAAATTCAAGTAAATCGTTTAAATATTTGTTTAAAATCATGCATAAAGAAGAAATGGTTTGTAGTTATCTGGTATAACTGACACTCTTGTATACTGCCAAGTGAATCGAAAAAATGTACTTCCATTTATCCTTTCGTTTAAATTAAATTCTCGAAATACAAAACTCTTGGCATTATCTGTTGACTGAGAACTATGCTGCTGTCTGTTTTTTGTCTGGCAAGGAAACGAAACGCAATCAAACTGCAGCAGACAAATAATTAATAACTTTGATTGATCAACTATTTTTTTTATAATTACCTACACGTTTCTGAAATTAATGAACATTTATTTAGCTGTGATTATTATATTTAGTGGAAGCACCAAATATTGATTAGGTGTGATTATTATATTTAGTGGAAGCACCAAATGTTTGACAGTATATCATTATAGGTAGGTACGTAATTCAATTGTTGAAATAAATATTTTGTTTAAATCAAAATTAATAATTAAGTCTTGCGAAAGTTTGAACTCATTTTGGTCTTTTTTGACGCTTTGAATAATTGTCTCTCAATGGATCAACAAAATCAACTGTCAAAAATAGCAATCTGTCTATATGCTATGATGGTGCTTAAGTTGCCCAATATTTTCTTAAATATAGGTGACTGGTTATGTATACATATATATATACATATATATATATATACATATATACCTATATACATATATGTATATAGGTAAACAAAAGTAATGAATTTTATACTGCACATCGAGTTTATAGAATGATAGACGAGCACAGGAACCTCGAATCATTCCTTAATATGAGCTTATTTTAAAGATTGCCTGTCAGGATAATGTCATATCTAATATTATGCTCCAATTTATCATGGTGACATTTTATATTTCACAAGTCTATATATACCATTTAAAATTCATTTTTTAAAGCTACCTATGTAGGTTTTAAGGAAGTAACTCTACACAAAAATGGCCAATATAATCCTTCAAATCATTGACGTTAAGTGAAAAACGACGAAAAACAAATTAATTGCTTCACGTTATCATAAAATTATCAGACCTGGAATTCCCAGAGGAGAATGTTTACTACACATCATGTGAATTGGTGGCATACTCTAAGATGATAAGTAAGTCACCTCAAGATATATCGACTTATTAAACATCAACAAAAAATTTGATCATAAAGTAAACTGTAAAGGCTTAATGTAAAACTCTTCGGGGATAAAGGAAAACCGACCCAATTTAATCCATAGATATTACACCTTGATTCACTATATTATGATTACGTAATATTATGCTCAGCCGTATTAAATTTCCAAATGAATTTGCAGACAACATTATGAACATTTCAATTATCGACAAAAATGTTTTGCACAATTATAGGACTAAGGAAGGAATCAGAGTTAAATTAATTACGACGCCATATTTATTTACATTTCGATTCTCCCTTTGAAATACATTAAACTTTGATAACCAATTATTCGAAAACTAAAATAGATATCAACAAACAATTTCTTAAAGAAGTGTATATACATAATGTAGAATACATAAAAATTTATTTTTCTCTTTTTTGAATTTTGAACAATGTTTTTATATCGAACTCATTCACATTGGTTGAATAATTTGAATTTTTTTTAACTCATAATACTTCACATATAATTCTGTCACTGATTCTCCGGGGAGGTCGTCCTCAACCTTCATGCGACTAGGATTATAAATGGATCTGCATTTGTTCGAGCAAAGATATTTGAAAATTATAACTGAAGCCTATAATTTAATGTCACTTCTGTCATCCGCATTAATATAAAAGGACTATTTCTGGTTTGTTTAATAGACTTTTCAAAAAATGGGTTTCCTCTCCTTTTGACTGAAGAAGATTTATAAATTAATTCACTCTTTGAGATCAAACCAGCTGAATCCATTAAAACTTTGAAATTCGAATATAGAAAAGAAAATCTGAAATTATTTTTCATTTATAACATAGAATGGCTATTTCAGTAATATGGAGGACTATCGTCATATTCTTTAATTAGGAGAACAACTATCTCTAATTAGGAGAACAACTATCCTCTAATTAGGAGAACAACTATCCTCTAATTAGGAGAACAACTATCCTCTAATTAGGAGAACAACCATCCTCTAATTAGGAGAACAACTATCCTCTAATTAGGAGAACAACTATTCGCTAATTAGGAGAACAACTATCCTCTAATTAGGAGAACAACTATTCGCTAATTAGGAGAACAACTATTCGCTAATTAGGAGAACAACTATTCGCTAATTAGGAGAACAACTATTCGCTAATTAGGAGAACAACTATTCTCTAATTAGGAGAACAACTATCCTCTAATTAGGAGAACAACTATCCTCTAATTAGGAGAACAACTATCCTCTAACTATGAGAACAACTATCCTCTAATTATGAGAACAACTATCCTCAATTGTATTTTTTACCTTTATCTTTATCTACAAAATTCGTCAGGATGTTTTCTTAAGTGTTGTAGTTTTTCTTTTCAATTTTTTATGATTTTAAAATATTTTGTTTATATCGTCTTATATAGTACAACCATTCCCTGTTAAGAAATTCCTATATAGGTGTAGCTATACTATACTGGGTAAGCATGCTGATGAAATTAAAAAAGATAGCCTTCAAATTGTGTTGCAAACCTTTCTGTTTTCTCAACATTAGTATACGCTAAAACGTTTTTGCAGACATTTTCTAAATTAAATTTGATTGTACGAGTTATCATACTGTTAATTCGGAAAAGAAAACCAAAATAACCATAAAAGTTTTTTTTATATATTCGTACACGTTTGGTGTGACCAGGTTTAGATTAATTATGTTAAACTGTAAAATTAACGGTCATTGATAAAATACTTTCTAATTCAACAAAAAATGAATCGTTACTATATATGTATTAGACATTTACTGTAATTTGATTGGCTGTTGGAGTAATGGCTCTTGACCTACATACTAATTTATAATTCTAACCTTGTTTGAAGGCTAATTTGTACACAACTTTTTCATTTCTAACATTGTTGAAACCTGAAGATACAATCGGTTCACTCCGATGAATGATTTAAGTCAAATGAATCTGTAGTTACTGCATAAAAGATGTCGGAGTTGATATAAAAATGGGAGTTAAAAATATTAAATATATAGTTATGTAATAATGTTGGCGTGCGAACTCTAGATAGAATAGTAACTTAGGTGACTATATAAATAGGATATAGGTATCGATCCGAATTTTGTTTCTGTGCTGATATCTCAAGATATCTCAAGACATCATGTAAATATTCAAGCATTTAAAAAAAAACATTTTTAGATCAGCTATAAGTTTTAAAAATGATATCGCTGTACGATATATCCTATATGTATTTGTTATTTATAATTCAAGGCACCTGTCAAGTCAAACCACATGGGGATCAAATATCCGCCTGCTAAGATGCAGCTCTGATTTACACGAGGCTATAATCTATCAAATTGATTGATTCTCATAATGAATGATTGTGTGAAATTTATCTTGACAGTAAAACATGAGCAGATACTATATAATTTATAAAAACCACTTTCATAGTTAAATAAAAATACAACTGTTGTTGTAGGTAGGTCAATTAGAGTAGATTGTTATCCAGATAAAAATACACCGTTTTGCATCGAGAATACGGAACATTTAAAATTGCGAATTTAACCAAATCACTGCAACACTCCAACTGCAAATAATGGATCAGCTCATTTAAGATTATAAATCAATCTTTACGCTACTAAAAAATCTATTTTGTAAAACACTAATTTAAACAAATATTTTAAATTTTCTATCTTTTAACAAAATTCTAAAAATAGTTATGGATGAACATTTTGAAGACAAGAAAGCAAATTAATGATTGCTTTCTTCAAGTAAATTTATATTCGATATATTTTAGGATAAGTTTTCATTATACAAGTAGAACAGAACCTTTATTAATTATTACGAGGAAGTGAATTTGATTGCAAATTTGCATGTGACTATAGGTATATGGATAAAAAGCAGCGTTAGGTTGTCGAAACCTAATAATTTATCAGTCAAAAAGGCTGTAATTTATTGAAATTACATGTTTCCAATTTCACAACTTCCTTAAAGAAAGTTTTCTAAAATTGAAATTTGATTGTATGCTGCCGCTATATATAGTTGAGGTATTAGTTTCATAGCTGATGTTAGGCGAAAAATTTTTCAATTAATTTCATAATTCAAAATTTATTTTAACAATTTGACACTTAATTGAGGACATCTTAACACCCAATTGCTAATTTGTTTTAGTTTGGGAGATATCTGTAACTCTAGAAAGTTGAGATGTCGCTATTTGCTCACAAATGCATTCCTTAAATAGACAATTATAAATGCATGCTTCGATTTTCTCTTGTAGATTTTTACCTTTTAATTCTGCACCCCGTAAAATATTACTATTATTCTATTATAACTGAATCACAAACTAAATTGAAATAAGAATGTCGGTAGAGAACTATTTTTAGACGATACATTATCACATACTCTTCTTCACAGCTTATTTCAGTCCATTATCTACGATAATTCAATTACATGATAATCGACACCACTTAATGGAACTTAAATCCTTCCGAAAAAATATCTCTTTCTCTTTCTCTCTCTCGATTATAAGAATCATATAAAATCGGTTTTGCATTAAGAAGCATAGCCCCGTTTTTTATAAGAGTGCTTCTATAGTAATATCAAAACTTAATTTTTGTAATTCTCTTCAATCAATCTTCCAGTCGATATTGACATAATTCTAAAGAATTATTAGCTTGAAGCAGTATCATACTACTGACAGTAGGGTTGAACTAACCACTTCACACTG
>JAYMFX010287211.1:0-17434 GCA_036784945.1 Monocelis spectator
TAAAAGGGTACACGTTTTTGAACAGTGAAATTTGTCTCTGTTGTCAAAAAACGAACTTTTTTACAGGACACCCTATACTTATAATTTAATTTTATATAATAAGAGTTACTACATCGCTTTTAATTTATTTCTTAAACTATTTAAGCGTTAAATGCAGAACGCAATGCTATGATACCGGATGAACCACCTCTTATGGAAGAAATACATTCCAGCTATTTTAATAATAATGTGAGATTATTTATGAATTTTCTAATTTATCACAATATGCTGGTAACAACATTTTCTATACGGTCTGATCAACCTTTTGCATTAAAATGAATCCTTTCTATTATTATTTCAGACTACAAAATTTTCTGCTGGAAATAGAAAAAGGAAATTTAATTATAAAAAGAATCCTAAAAAAGCGGGTGTTGCTAAGAAAACTAAAACAGCAACTGGAAAATCATCAACCAGTGGCTGGAAACAGTAATAAATTGGTTGCAGATTTGCATTATATTTCATTCCACTTATCAATATTTAATTAATCTTTATTATTATTATAAAAGAGACTGAAAACTGCTTTATTAGATTAAATAAGTTTTGATGCTAGGAGATGGGATAGATACCGTAACTATAGATATATTATGATGTTATTATTTTAGGAAACCAAAGACCGGAGCCAGTCGTGCAACTTCATCGAAACTTCCAAAATATTTAGTACCATCATCTTCTTGAATTAATTTTTATCAAACTTTATGTCATCAAGTGTTTTGTAATATTGTAAAATTGTGTTAATAAATTTATATTCTATTATTTGTTATTTAATTTCGCATGGGATTTTCTATTATATCGATTCAAGTTTCTAATTTTTGATCGCAAAATAAGAGTAATGAAATAATTAATGAATATATATACATTCTCCAACTTTTAAAAATCTTAGTCTTTCAACAAATTATTTCCTAATAGGATATTTATTGATGCAAAATTTTGAGGAAGAAACGAGCCATATGTAGATTTCAAAATTTTAACTGTCATTCCACGTTATTTAAGTGGTATAAAGTTGAGCCCAAAATTATATTTAATCCGAATTTCTGCTGCAAAATAGTTATGGCGGACAGCAACTGTAAATAATTCAATTTTTTAATACGCTTTAAACGCGAAGTTTGTTATCTCATTAATAATATAATCTCTGCCCATACCATACAGGCAAGCTTGCTTTCCTAAAAAGTTATAGACCGAATATTGAGAATATAAATTTGCTTAGCTCTTATAATTTACTGTTTATGTCTTAGATTATACTTTAAATACACTCTAATATACTAATATGCTCTAAGGTTTATGTAGTGGATAATATATATTTCAAATAATTTGTCATTTACTTGTTTTATTGTATTAAATTCAAAAATTTACAGATTTAAATATTTTTAAGTGATGATAATTTAAAACTCTTTTTAACTATTACTATACAAGTTATCGTCACTCAAAGTAAACTTTATTTGATGTCACTACATTTGCAATTAATGATTTAAGTTATAGTAAAATAGTCAAGTTACCTAAAATAAACTGGTTTAACTTCTGACTATTGTGATGACCCACATCAATATGGACACGGTTAGACATCCAGTTATGATATCAACTAATTAGAATGTCAGATTTGTAGCCAAATGTTGCAAACAATCAATCAGATTTGAGTATTGTGATGCATCAGAAATTTTTGTAAATCATTTTTTGATTTGTTGTTAATTGTTATGACTAGACAAAATATATATACATGTTTCGGAGTCGGACTCTTAACTGACCCAATTTTGAATCAATAATGTAGACATTTCTAAACATTTAATATTTAACTGATAAAAACCTTTGATTTTTATTATTCTGATTTGTTCCAATTCTTAGATTCATCAGATAAAATACAAAATTCATTTTTATTCACAAAAACAGAACAACACATAAAACTCCTTAACTTATTAATTCTTGCTAAAAAGAAATATTTCAATATAATAGATAAACCCTATAACTATTCATTTTATAGAATTAAATTAGATTCAGTTTTATTTATTGGCTACTAACCATTTGGTGAGATATTATGTTATCAATTTTAATAATCTATTATATTTTTTTAGATATTAAGCATGGATGTGAGTATGTGCAATACTGCCTCTTTCTTCAGTCCAACTGTACAATTAGAACATTTTAATATATCTAACATTAGAGATGATTTAGCTCAACAACAGATTCTTTGTCAAATGCGAGGTTTGAATAATACCTCTAAATGGTTAGGAGATCTTGGTGTAGCTCTAAGTAATGAATTATCATGTGAAGAGTCTACAGGATCTACTCCCAATTATGTAAAAGCTATTACAGCAGAGTATGAAGAAATTGCTCCTTATTTTAATCACTATTCACTTGCAAAAGTTTATTTTGATACTAAAGAATATGATAGGTGTGCTCATCTATTAAATAATGTCACTGATAAAGCTATTAGAGAAAAGAATACAAAATCAAAAGGTATTCGATTGTTGTATTTTCTTCAAATGTATGCCCAATATATGTCTGCTGAAAAAAAATGGCATGAAGATGAGTTGGATGACCGATTTTGTGATAAAAAAGTCCAAAGGAATAAGGTATTATGGATTAAACGAGAAATGGAAAGTCATATCAGAAATCCTAATGACAATTTAATGGATGATCCATTTCTTTTGTATCTATATGGTATTGTATTAAAAAAGTTGTCACTTAAAGAAGACTCCATTGAAATGTTATGCAAAGCTTTAACTGAAAATAATAATCTGTGGTGTGCCTGGTTCGAGTTAACTACTATGATAGACAGACGTGACCAACTTGTGAATCTCAAAGTAATAATTTCAATAATTATTTTGCATGCTTTGTTTGACATTAAAAAGTTTAGTAGATTCTGTGACAATTTTTCTACTTAGTAGGATCATAAATGTTGGTCTGCAATTTCATACTGTTTGCCTCTCATAAGAAGCAAAGAGGAGTGAGTCACTGTATTTACACCAGACATTCATTTTCTCTTTTAGCTTCCTACCAATGCCTGGATGAAATGTTTCTTTGAAGGTTGTGTTTATCTTGATCTGTATGAGAGAGAGCGTGCTTTAGAACTGTTTATTAAGTTAAATGATGCAGGCTTTCAAGACAGTATCAATTTGAAATGTGACCTGGCTATTGCGCATGATTCGATGAGAAATCTTGAAGAGGCCACACGACAATTCAAATTAGTAAGAGATAATTTTTACTTTAATATCAATTTTCTAAATAATTGTTTGGTTTTGGATTGCAGAGTTAATGAAAGCTGTGACTTAAATAAATTTTGTAATAATTATCCTCAATTCATCTTAGGATCTTGTGTTGATTTTCCTCAAATCTTGTGATCTTGTAATGATCTTCCTCTAATCTTCTTAAGATCTTGTTATGATCTTCCTAAAATCTTTTCAATGTCCTCTTTCCATCAATATTTGAATTGGTTAACTCTTCTTAATTAATTTATTTCAATTGTAGGTGACAGATTGCGACCCATATCGCTTGGATGGGATGGATGTCTACTCGAATGTTCTCTACGTGAGTCAACAGAATGAGGAACTCGCTCATCTCGCTCACCATGCAGTAAGAATCGACAAGTACCGGCCACAGACCTGCTGCATCATCGGCAACTTCTACAGCTTAAGAGGACAACACGACAAGGCTGTGCTTTACTTTCAAAGAGCGCTGAAATTAAGGCCGGCCTATTCTTTCGTTTGGACTCTCGTTGGTGAGATTGTTGTGAAGTTTGTAAACATTATTTAAAAAAAAATGCTTTATATCTATGGGCATTAACATCCAATAACAGAGAAATTACCTGGATCTATGGGGGTACAGAAATCCTTTCGGGTTCACATTTCATATTTTAGGTTGCCTAAATGTTTTCTATTGTCATTTGATTCAGGGCACGAGTACATGGAGATGCGAAACGTCAACGCTGCAGTTCACTCTTATAGAAAAGCTATCGAGTACAATCCGCGCGACTATCGCAGTTGGTATGGTCTGGGTCAGACCTATGAGCTGCTGATGATGCCTTCATACACCCTCTACTACTACAGGGAGGCTGTCTCCCTACAACCAGCTGACTCGCGAATTCTAGTCGCTATGGGTGACACTTACGAAAAATTAAAGAAATTGGACGAAGCGAAGAAGTGCTTTTGGCGAGCCTATGCTGTCGGCGACTTTGAAGGGAATGCACTCATCAGATTGGCTAAATGCTATGAGGAGACTGATGAGGATGATGAAGCCGCGGCTGCGTACACCCAGTTCATTAAATTGTGTAACAGAAATGGAGTGAGTCACACAACTTTGAGCAAGTAAAACCTAATAACATATTTTCATATATTACTAACAAGTAGGAATGTTTAAATAAATAATTATTAAATTAGAAACAAATTATTTTTGCCTTCTTTGACATAAAAACGGCCAAAATGGCGTTTTTAATATTTTCAATCCTATAGTTTGCACAATAATGACGACTGTATAATATATATTTCACTAGATCATCAATGGAAATGATCTCGGCCGGTCCTATCTCTATTTGGCCAATTATCATCTGCAGCGTGGTCATTATGACGATGCCAGTGCCGCTGCGAGAAAATGTCTCGATTATCCGGAAACGAAAGAGGAAGGTAAAGCTATGTTTAAACAAATCAACGCCATACGACTGCTGCACGAAGGAGGTAGTAGTCAGAAAGACGGTAATTTTCATTAACTATTTTCATATAAATGCTTGAAATATGCGGGATGACATACTACTATATCTATTACTATATATATTTAGATGAGTCCAATATGGTGGGAAACAGTGTTGATGAGTCCAGCATGCCAAAAGAAGTAAAGCGCACCATTTAATAATTGCATGTGTTTATAGCCTCACTGAGCTTTGTTCACGTTATTGATAATAGGACTGTTAAGTGACCCTCCAATTCTATGGAAATTTAGACTTCCCTTGGATACTACATAATCTCTGTATGATCTTCGTATCCAAGGGAAGTCATTTTCCATAGAATTGGAGGGTCTTACTTAACAGTCCTATTAATGGACAATAATAAACCCCGGTCTAATAACTTGATAGGTATTAATCGAATTGTTTCCTCTTATTTAGGAGAACATAATGGCGCCCCCCACTCGCACCTACGTCACTCGCCAGTCAGCTCGACTCTTGCAGCAGTCACAAAACTCCACCACAGCCGCATCTACGAATGATACGGTGGATGAAGTGCAGAGTGACATGTCCCTGTGTAGTGACTCTATGCAGACGGATGATTAAATTATGGTGGAAGTTATTATCCCATGTGGAGCTTTACCAACCATATTCACAGTTCACATGATAATTCACATATTTTCATTATGATTTCTATATTCTGCATGATTTTGTAATGGAGAATAATTAGATCGTTGATCCAATTGATGTACATATATATATCTATGCTAAGTAATACTTTATTATTAATAAATTTTCATATTTTCTATCTTGATCTTTCTATTTTACTTATTGAAGTATTTAATATCTTAGATAGTTGTGTTTTATCTTGATATTTCGAAATTAGCAAATAGTGACATCATAATGTTTTACTTCTTCCAACGAAATAATAACAACCTTTTTATTTCGCCTTCTCTTACTCAACTGTCTCAGTTGGATTCATTAACATCTCTAAATCTACCTTGCCTACTATGTATTAACATTGTTCGCGAATGAGCTATTTTAGGTAGTCTTTCAAGTGAGCAAGAGTGTGCAAATCTAATTTCGAATACCAAGTATTTCTCACTAACAACCAGTCTTCTTTCTAAGTTACGCTAACTATGCTCTACTTACTGGTATACATTTAGATATGATTTTTTATGTGATAATTCAAATATTCAAATCCCTGAGAGGTGTCAATATTTTAGAAATTCTCTGGTAAATCATTTCATTAAAATATTAAAACTCATCATTTCCTAAACAAATCCTTTAATTGATAGACTTGTTGAATATTGTCATGAAGTTTCTTATTAATCATTTTGAATATTTGTTTATCTATATAGATGGAAATCGTGAAATTCGTCTGCTTCAAAGTATCTCGCCTTTCTCTACTGAGTCATGCATCAATTCGAGAACCATTGTTAGTCACTGGCACTTGGGATGAAATGGTAGGAAACATTTGAGAATTCTAAATCCATGGCTATTTTCAAATCACATCCTTAGAAGTTGATTCTGTTTTAGAGTAATCGATTGTGTGTCTGGCAGTACTGTGGGGAGAACCAGCAGTTTCAAGATCTCACTCTCGTGTCCTCCACCAGCTTCGATGGGGACATCATGGATATCAAAGTAGGAAAACTTTTTCACCGACGCAGTCATCGATATGAAAATCATTTGCTTTTTATCATGAATAAGGCACTCATAAATAATCAGATTTATGGTAGCAGCAATTGTTACTAATCGATCAAATACTCAATACTGATTGGTGGAAAATCCAAGGATAGTTAATTGGCTTGTTCCCATAGCTTTGTTAATTAGTGGTTATGTAATTGGTATTCTAATTCCTTTTCAGAGTACGTGATGATAATGCTGCGACTTCATTCATTCCAGGCTCACCTTATTGTTTTATTTTGTTTCAGTCTAGCTCCATGTATAACTTTGTGGCGGCTAGTAGTTCTACCGGCTCTGTGAATCTGTACAGACTGGAAGTAAATGATTCGTGTGACATGGAATCATCGCTTAGCCACTCTCTGTCCACAAATCGACTAGAACTGAATCAACTGGCAGCGTGGCCATCTGGCGACCCTATGCTCACTGGAGCCTGCAACTGTATCGCATTGAAAGATGCTCACTCTATGGTGGTTGGTGGAGAGGATGGTGGGATAAGGCTTCTCAGTTTAAATAAAATTCCCTCTGGTGAGAACTGCATCTAATGTACATACATGGGTATTATTAAATATGGTGGATTATTGTGAATGATCAATTTCACAGTAAGATATCTATCCGTCTATATTATCAATTTAGATGGAGTTGATATCTCAGACAGTATAATCTCATCCGGCTCGGACTGTTGCTCTGTAAATGGAGTGGAATTCATTGACCAAACAAACTTTGCATCAGTCAATTCGTCCGGTCACTTGAAGGTGTGGGATATTCGTACAACACTGAAACATCCTGCAAGATCCATTTTGGTGTAAGATTATTAAAAATGAGTTGAAATTTAGTTGAATGAATCATTAGAATTCTCTAATTTTGAGAATATGAAAAAACTTTGACGAATCAGTATGAGGATATTGATGATGATACGAAGAAAAATTTCAAATACATTCTTAAAAGTAAAGATCATAGAAATGGAAACATTTAAAATTGAGAAACAACCTAAATAGATAAATATTCATATTGATTAAAAAAATTCCTAAAAAGGAACACAAAGAAAATAAATTACATTATTAATGCCCGGCTTAGAAAATGTGTTTCGATGTACAATATTCAAATTAGTCTACGTTTGTTAATTTAGTTCATTACTAAAATAATACTATGCTAGTTGTTCTTACAAAATATATTCTTATTTAATTATGCGACCTTCTTTAATAGAAGGTCGCATAATTAAATAGAGACACAAAAGTTGGAATAACTGAAACACAACAAAAATGCGAAGAACATGAGAGAAAATGCTTGAAAAAAATACAGAAAATAACATTACAATCATTATGAGAGAAAATACGATATCTGTTGTTGAAATGATCTTTTACAAAAAGAAACTGTAGCTTTAGAACAAATGTCATTGAATCTTTACAAGCATATGATTACAAGAATAAAAATCAATTGCTAAAAAATGTTTGCTAAATTTTCATTGTTTGTAAAGTTTATCAATAAATGTGAATACCCTTTTTAGTTGCGATTTTTACTAACCAATTTTTCTTATCGATTCACATATTTTAGTGGAAATGAGCCTATCGCCTTGCAATCCCTCTCCCGTCATCCTGGTCAATCTCATCTGGTTGCGGTAGGTGGAGCTCGGGGTGTTTTATTTCTGTGGGATCTGCGGCAAGATAGCTATCCTCTGGCAGAGGTGGCCAGTCAGGGTGGTAATCTGTGGCAGGTGAAATTCCATCCATCACAACCCCAGCATGTTTATCTGGCCTCAGAGTTGGGTGGTCTCATCAGAGTCAGCACAAAAATAAACGGTGCGTTCATTCATTATTTCACAATCTGATTAATGACTTCCTTAATTTTCTCTCTACTAAATTGAAGTTTACGAGCCTAAATTACTTCTAATTGTAAGTCACTTTCAAAAGTGAGAGTGTACAAATTAAAAGGTTATTTAATCATAGAGATAGATTGTTTTAGTTGGCCCGCGAGTACAACAGCGCGGCTGTATAATTCCGATTTCTATGGTTATAATAAATTTAGCCATAATGACTTAATAATTTAATAATAAACTTTTGTTTAACATAACGACTTTAAATTATAGATGCCTCTTGGGCAATGAAAAATGAGCCTAGTCGTAAATTGACCCAGCGTTCCTTATTGCCTTGTGATGCCAGTCTGGGTGTGAATTCAGTTGATGTCACGGAAGAAATGGTTGTGGCTGGTACTGATGATGAGATTGTCTACACGCTTTCACATAAACAATAAGTCAACTCATGTATCACGTAATTCAAGTACATATTAAGTATTCAATTTTGATAATAAAATATTGTATATATTGAAGGTCTTCTTTTGTTGATTTATAGAATATCAGAATTGTCATTAAAAAAATATAATGTGATACTACTATTTTGTAGATTGAGTATTTAGATGTTATGTTGATAAGATTATCTTTTTTAATAGCATGTGATATTAATAACTTGACGATAAAAGAAAATTTCATGAAGATTCTAATTGATAAACGGCTATACATAAATATCAGATACTAACGAATATAGCGCAATATATTTTAATTGTAAGATAAAAATTAACAAAAGACTTGCATGCTTTTAATTTTGCTAATGGAATTTTTTTAAGCGGTAAAATTATGAAACTATGCAAAATGCCTGATTTAATTTGCTAAAAATTAAAATAGATAATAATTATGTAAAAAAGATATTGCTTCAATTAGAATTTTTTTTAAACATAATTATGCATTTTGCCAATTGCCAGATTATTAGTTATATGAGACTGTAATTACTATAGGACTATGCTATTATCATAGCTGATGTCATCAACTAAAACAGTTTTGATATAAGTACAAATTAAGTTCAGACTTAAGTAATGTAGATTGATGAAACGTTTTTTAATTCAAACAAGAAATTTACAGTTAAGCGTTCGATTTATAAAATAACATTTGTTAGTCGAATGTTAGACTTTCAGTTTACCCAAACATTGCGGAAGTCCCACGCTTATTACCTCCTTAAAAATGTAAAATTTAGATAAACTTCTGGACGTATTCCAAAAGCTTCTTGTTTTATAGTTGACTTGCTAATTAGTATTTGCATATCTATTTAAATCACGTTATGCTCCATCTAATGAATTACAAATTATTTATAAACCATAATTGTTCTAAAATAATACTTGTAACTGTGTATTCATCCAGCTCAATTTTGAAGTAAAAATATTAGTAGAATATGGTCATTATTTTTAAGGTAAAGTATAGATATCCATATGTGAATCATAAATCAGCAAATATTAATGAATTATTAATGCAGAAGTTTCTATAATAACTCTTATGTTTGATTTTACCTTTAAAAAGATTAGAAACTATTGGATTTAGGGTTAAGATGACTATTCTAGCCCTACATACACTGCATTCAAATACAAAGGAATAGTTATAAGACATGTTATGTTATGCAAATATTTAGCCACTACAACATACACTGCAAATTTCAAAAATGACAATTTAATCATACAATTTCATCATTAACTTGTCACTTTGGTACCGACTAATAAATAGTGGCTAGATATCATCACTATTACTTGTTGCTCATATCTAGCCGACTAGATAATTGATAAAATTGCAGCTTATCTAGGCAAATTGAAAACTAGCCGTCTAGATAATCATATAAATTATGACATAGCTTATCACTTTTGTACCTCTATAACTAGTCATTTTTATTTGCAGTGTAGTTTCCAATTTGGCTAGATTTGCTGCAATTTTATCAAGATAAGAGCAACAAGTTATGAAAAAAATATAATGATAACTAGGTGACAGTCACCACAGTGACAAATTGTGTGATAAAAAATATTTTCATCAAGTTACAAAATAATTTGATACCTTTAGACCACAAAATACATGGAATTCAGTTAGGCCCTAATTATTATAGAGGTATCATATATTTACTGAGTACTTATTTAATAATAATTATAAAAAAAATTTAAAAAGCAAGTAACTGGATGCCTGTAAAGAAAGATGCCCAGGGCCATGCTAATCCTTCCTGGTTATGGCATAGAAGTTAATTAAATAAATGTTTAGTTAAACTAAATGTTTTGGAACTGATAGAATTTTATCAGAAGTTGATGACAAAAATGAATGCCTATATATTTTTTAATAATAAGTTTTTTTCTTTTACTGTAGTACTTCTTGTGCACTAATAAATTTAATAGCAATTAAACATAACCTTCTTAATTTGCTATTTCTTTTTTCTGTCTTTATTTGGATGGAAATGCATTTGACCACAATTAAAGCAGATTTTCTGGCCACCCATTGCCAAAAATGCATTTTCCTCTCATAAGGGTATACTAATAGTGAATTTATATAGTAAAAGTTAGGAGCAGTGCACCTTTATGGTAGTGTTCTACTGTATATTTATATGTTTAAAAAGGTTTCTATAATTTTGTTTATAATATTATTTGTTAGATTGCTTTTAGATTTTTATATACTAATTGAAGATATGTCTGTTGATAAGGAAAATAAAGAAGGTATTTTATCTTTTGAGTTTTATTTCATTTTTATGACTGTTATATAAGTTATTGCACAAAAGTGTTGTTATATTCCCTATGCAATAAAAAATAACTTTCTAACTACACAAGTGCTAATAATATTTAAATAAAAAAATAATTCAAGTGCTTAACCAGGAGAGTCGAACTTTGTATCAAACAACACCCAAGGCAATTTAGAGCCATCTGCAACTACTTTGCAGAGAACATATCTCAATGGTCAAATTTGTGTAAATGGGCATAAACATTCATGTCTTCATCTACATCATATATGTATTCTTTATTACATTTTAGATGTCAGCAATCCAATTAGAGAAGAACTTCATTCTATTCGAAAAGAAATACATGAAATACGCAGCAGTCAACAAGTCATCAATCAACAAATTCAAGAATATCTCCAAAGTCATCAGGAAATGCTCAAATATGCTATGAATAAAGTGAATGAACATGATATTAGGTTGGATACATTGATGAAAATATTTGGTAGCCAAGCTCAAAAGGATTCGGATTTACCAATAGTTAACAACTTCCAGGATTCACAGACCGTTAGTCAGAGCTCATTGACATTGAATTCGGTTACTCAATCTGATATGAATAGTAAGTAAATAATTGTAATTATCATGATTAATTTAAAACGATATTATGAAATAATAGTAACTTATTACTCTATGATTTGGACTATGTTTTAGATCAATCTCTTATGAAAGAAAATAATTCTGTTGAAATTAACAATTGTAATAAGATTGGAAGTAAGTTGATATCGATATCAATTAATGAGTATGACGGTTTTCTTTTCCAAATTTGGTTAAGTGTAAAATTTTGGATTAAGTTCACATTAATGCTTTTCTGAAATGAGTATTAAATAAAAAGCGCATTATTTAAGTTTAAAATAACTATATTTTGACGTGTCATTTTAATGCGACTAAATGAAACCACCTATAAATTCAATGAATTAGAAATTAACAAGGAATGTACTTTTTGATTATCATTAGTAACTTTTATTTCAGGTGACATTATTGTTAGCAGCAACGATTGTCATAATGATGAAAGTAGGTGATGATTTGATAATGTGTAATATATTTATCAATGCAAAATAAAGTTACATATTTGAATAATATTTTTAGGTGCGACTGCTATAAAAGAGACTTTCGCGGAAAAAATTAAGAAGACTACAACAGAAAAAAGTAATTGCTATGCATACGTACATAGTTTTCATTTCATTTTCACAAGATACCTATAAACAGTCAAATTGAATTAGAGTATGACATATTTAGACAATTCAGAATTAGTCATGTCTTGAATAAATCGCTAAAAATAGATCAAGAATTATAAGATTTCACTTTTTCAAAACTCTTCAGTATTATCTTTTATTAATTTTAGTGGATTATTCTACTAAAGAAAAATGTCATCTTGTTACTGGAAATTCTACTCCTCAAAGTAAATATTATAATTTTGTCCCCAAAATCCCCAAAAATCAATGGTCTTGTTTCCAGACATATGAGCTAATTTGGTTGTCACATAATATGGTTAACCCTTCTACTTATTAATAATAATAATAGTTTATATTTTATAATAAATGGCAATCGCAACAGTACTTAAATAAATAAACATGCAAACAGCAGGCAAAAAGAAATAGAACTACATATAACAAAAGTAGGAAAACTTGCAAGATTATTTTTAATATGTAAGCTAATGAAATTAATAAAGTTATCTTTTCAGAATATGTAATAATGTATTTGGATAAGAGCTTATTAAGATTTATCAATTTAGTTGGTTGTTTAGGATTGTTAATTAAGATGCTGTTTACGCTGATCCGTTCAGTGACAACAAAGAAATAAGTCTTAGTATGTATATGTAAGAAGGATTTGTCTTTAGGATATGGCTAACTATACTAAGTGTCATGCAACTGGGAACTGTCATCTCAGATTGCTTGTGTTGAAAAGTTTATAAACGTTCAGCGAGGAGAGTTTGTAAAAACAATTTGGGATATTGTCGCTGCAAGGGTTCAAATTTTTCAGTATCTTAAACAGTGTTTTATCTCATAATGAGTTACAGTTCTGATTGTTTGACATTGTGATTGGTAGTCTGAATCTTCATCGTAGTTAAAGGCACTTTTGAATATTTTGTTAATGTGGTTTGTTTCCTGCGTCTTTAGCAGATTGAAAATGTAATTTTGGAGCCTCTAGTGAGCCCATAGAGATTTTGCGGTTTTGATTTCAGTGGTCCATATTTTTTCGCATTTATAATCTCTGGCTTGATCTTAGTAAAGTCATGTTATTTTTGGGCCCTAGACGAAAAGCAGAGGTGTTACTTGCTCTCCGTGCCGTGAAATAGATCTCAATGGAGACTTTGGTAATGTTTTCAGACACGTCACTAATGATAAAATTTAGTGATCTGTTGCTTGATTTTATTGAATTATTACTCCGTTTTATTAAATTTTAAATTAATGTTTTAGCTTATAAGCCAGAATCTAGTAAAGGCCAGATTATACAGTTGGTAAAAAAGGAAGGAAAAATGGAATGGGAATTCGAAGCTCAATCGGATGGTTCTCAAGCATTAACATCGGAGAAAGGTAATACTATATCATTAGAGACCTACGCTTGGCAGAATATTGTTCAAGGAACTACTGGAGCATATATTGCCGGCAAATTTCTCAATCTTCCTCTTACAAATGGGAGAAAGCTAATTCAGTTATGTGTTAGTTTACATCCGTTTAATAAAAAGAGCTTCCAAATTCAATTATGTTCTGTCAATGACCTACCATACTCCATAGTCATTTTTCTTAGCGTGAATATCGAACTTGTGAATAAAAAATGGTTTAAATGTGAACACAAATTCCATTTAACAAAAGCATATCCTAATTTTGGTAGTCCTAATTGCTTTAGTATACCTATCTCTAATCAAATCAACTTATTGAAAAGGCCCAAAATGATTATTACATTTAAAAGATTATGCTAACACTATATTCAATGTTGTAAATTCATATGTTAGATGCTATAATATACATTTTTCAATTGTTCATCTGGTTGACTGTAAAAAGTTATATCTACATAATAAAGTGTGTACCGGTATGTATATTTATGTTTTATTTTATATAGTGAAATATACAAAGAAAGGCTACAATACATGTTTAATAACTATGTATTAAAATTAGTGTTATTTTTATTCACATGCAATTCACATGCAACCAAACTTGGTTGTGGCATGTATTGAAAATAGTTATTTTTATTCACATGCAATTCTCATTATTTTCAATACATGCCACAACCAAGTTTGGTTGTGGCATGTATTGAAAATATTCAGCAATCAGAATATTAGGCTTAGCTCAAACTAAGTTCCGAAAAAGTACTGAAAATTATTCAAAATTTATCCAACAAAACTTCTACAGGTCATAATCTTATTTCTCGAAGACTATTAAAAATAATTGCAACTGAAATAGCACCCACCCTATCAAAATTGATTAATCTGTCAATTATGGAGAACGAATATCTAAACTCTTAAGATTACTAAAAAACTCGACTTGATATAGTTATTTAGAAACTGGATATATCTATGGAATATCAGGGTATTACAACTCGCTTCTTTTCTCATTGACTTTATATTCAACCTTCATGGTGGTGTAGAAAATGAAATCACATTTTGTATTGTTATAATATAATAATAATTATTAGTTTCATAATTCGAATTGTACCTAACATGTGGAAATCACACAGCACAACCTCAAATTTTAATTGATAAACGTAAAGAAATTTTCAATTATTGATCTCATTCAGATCATTCTTTGTTTTTTATGTAAATTTTCATGTTTCACTAATTTGGTTAAACTTTTAAAAGGATTTTTCATTGTATTTGTTCACATTTGAAAATAGGTTTATTAAATATCAAATTCACATACAATATTCTCTTGCTATCTGTTAATTTAACATTCATCATTTTTTTCACAAAGTCAATTCATAAAATTTTGCTATTAATTCCCATAACACTGCAAATAAAAACAAGTCCACATAGACCCTCCTATTTTAGTCATTTGTTGAATTTTGAATCTAATGTTTATAACATTTTACAGGAAAAATGAAATTTGCCTTGAAGCAACAAATAATGCCAGCATCCATTGGCTGTGTTTTTGCAGTTGGTAGTAGGAAGATCCACTTGCAACAAGAGTTAGCATGACTACTTTGAATCAGGACAATGTGACCCTGCTGGTTATTTAAGCAGATAATGCACCAGGAAGATTCAGTGGATACCATCTGAATTGAATCTTCAATTGCTACATCAATGGAAATAGCTACCATTGGTTCTTCAGGAAACATGTTATTCTAAAATACAAATTCTCGGATCTATTAATTGAAAAAAAATAGCTCAACAAATTCTTTAATTAACAGTGCACTTAATCTTACAATAACATGTTTATTATCCCTCTCCATCTTACATGCCTATTCAATTTATTAACCAAGCTTGTCAAAATAGTAATTCAAAATGTCTTAAATGTGTCACCTTATCTCTTGGAAATTTGGACCTTCTTCATCGGCATCGATGATAAGTCCCACTTGATTTAGGAAAATGCTATCTAAACTATGAGAGACTGAATAAAAAAAATGGACTACACTTATTTGTAAGTCATCCAATCTAAAAATAGAAATTCACCAAAACAATATGTATGCATAATAGGACAATTTGAGATTAAGATAAACACATAAATATATAGCAACTATAAAACTCACTGTCTAGTGCAAGGACTATATTTGTATTCGTCTTGAGTAGTTATACTTGTGATTACATGTAATTTGTATATCTCAGGATTCACACAAAGAATCGTTTGTTGCAATATTTCTCATTTTCTTGAGTCCATTGCAATTGAAAGCCATACATTTATGAATATTTTCATGGTTATTGAAACAATTGGCTTGACGTCAAAAGAACAATGCCATTATTTGTTCGATCAGATACACTGTAGACAGAAAATTGCTGCCTCTAGACCCAATATTTCCTGCAATTTAGAAATAAGATATAAATTCACTCCTTAGCAGTCATGTAAATTTATCTATAAGGACTTTCTGAATGATAAGATAAATTTCTGATCATCTGAAAATAAATGATCTTAATTTTTTCTTTTAATTCTTAAAATCTCTCACTTCATAAATTCTATGAATGTGATCAATCTTGCACTACCCATTTGAGGGACCTCTGATAATGAGTTTTCTGCTTCTCAATTGCGAATGCAGCAAACTTTCCTTATCAGTTTTGATAAAGCCTGATTTTCTTTGTATTCTGTTGCCAAGCAGTCCTATATTCACATTTTATCCAGTCCTCAGTGGACATAGAACAGGCGGCACCATAGACTCAGCATATATCTATCTGCACCATCACCTGCTGTAGCTGGGCGTGAAGTACAAGGCTAATTCACATCTTGTTTTTAGAAGACTGATTTTGTTAAGGTGTTATCACTGACTGTTCATAGGTTGAGATTTAGAATGAAAGATTTGGCATCTTTCTTTCTTTTAAGGAGCTCTTTCTTTAGATTGAACTTGCATGGTTGTGAAAAAGTTAAATTGCATTATTGTTTGCTACGCATAATTTTTCTTGCGGCAAATTTTCTGAAACACGTATCAACTACTCTGCAATAATGCAAATCTTTGTAAAAACACTCACTGGTAAAACAATTACACTAGAGGTTGAAGCTTCTGACACAATCGAAAATATGAAGGCTAAGATTCAAGATAAGGAAGGTATTCCTCCAGATCAACAATGTCTAATCTTTGCTGGTAAGCAATTGGAGGATGTACGCACTCTTTCTGACTACAACATTCAGAAGGAATCTACACTTCATCTGGTCCTGCGTCTCAGAGGTGGTATGCAAATCTTTGTCAAGACTCTGACTGGCAATATACTCTGACCAATAATAAAACTTTCCAGAAAGCATCTCAAAGTGAATGAGTCCTAAATCCTTAATAGAATGAATAATAAATGTCTAATAACAAAATAATCTATTGTGGAATGATTTAAAATAGTGGTTATTGGTTAATATCTTTATGAAAAGCAAGCATCATGTTATATTATATAATAAATTAGATTCAAGATACATAATAACAAAATTCAAGCAACTTAGTATTACGTTATTTAAATCTTACCTATTATTGTCTGTTTTAGTTACAAAATCTACAATCATTTTGTTTTATGTCACATATGCAATCATATAATCTCGAATTCTTTTCCCACTCACTGATGATTAATTTATGCATCATATTTTGTCCAATTTCCCCTGAAGGATCTAATGTGAACCCACAGATCATAAAACTGTAGTAGTATTTATTTTATGAAATATGAACTACTGACAGAACATAAATGTTACACAATTAATTATTAAAAATACAGGACAAATTAATTAAAACATTATTTGTTCTTGGTCTTAGGAGCATTATTCATGCTTTTCTTCATGCGCTTGCTAATCTTAAAAGGGTCACAGTTGTTCGGAATTTTTCTTTTGACAAAAGCTAAAAGGATAGTGAAGACAATAATACAATTATTAAATTGTGTAGTTAA
>JAYMFX010287322.1:6582-17421 GCA_036784945.1 Monocelis spectator
AATCCATATGGGGATTCCAAGTGTGTTATCCACACCAATCTATATGGGGATTCCAAGTGTGTTATCCACACCAATCTCTATGGGGATTCCAAGTGTGTTATCCACACCAATCTCTATGGGGATTCCAAGTGTTGTTAGATATCTTTATTTGAGTTAATTGGGCCATACCTGCCATGCAGTGGCCATATTCTTCATGTGCGACTTGTTGCTCCACGCTATCAATTCTTTATTGGTCATTTCTCCCATGTCCCATAGCATGGCCATGCCACAAGCAGAAATGTGCTCATCTTCTAGCATAACATCTACACACATGTATAGAACTCGCATCAGCTTATCAATTTGGATCTTTTCAGGATCCCAACCACCTAAAAGAAAAGAAGTACATATCATACATAGAAGATTGCAACTGCAAATTACAACATGGTATAATATACCACTTAAAATGCTCCAAGGCTAATGCTCGACCCTGACATCTACAGGAATAGCCGTTCTATAACTTCAACAATAATTGCCATCTAATATATAGTAGTTTTATAATTATCAACCAACCTGATATTCCGATAATGACATATTCTCCATCACTGTTGTAACCAAGAGGAACCTGAAACCTAAATACAACAATTATAGATATGAGTTATAGATAGATAAGTTATAGATATTATAAAATGAATGAAAACAATTTTAGATTTTTTTTAGTTTCTAGGGAACTTTGGTTATACAATCCCTCATGAATCCTTGGATAAAAACATCCTGATACTCGGTAGGGTACAAAACGCCAGGAAATGCGGCTGATAGATCAATGACATCCTCTCCAAAACTGACTCGAACCAAAGTCGCGTTTGATAGTTTCTACGTTCATGGGTTGGTAATTAATCGCAACGAATTAGGGGATAAAACTTTCAAAGTAATTTAAACGTACTTTAAATCCATGACTTGATTAAAGATAGGATCATCAAATGGCACCGGTTTAAACCAATCAGGAAAACCTCTAGGAGAGCCACGGATTGTGCAGAAATTGTCGAGTCGCTTCTGAGCTTTGCTGTGATCAAACTTCGCCACACGAAGAAATCGTAGCAAGAATTTATCATCTATACATACGAGATATAGATAAGAATGATAAGAAGAACTTATGTAAATTATGTAAAGAATTATTAATAGTTTAGATTTGAAGTTTCACCTGATGGGCAGCCAGAGATATGCGGCATAGACAGTAACCATCGTCTCAGACTTTCGATATGCGCCTTAACTTGCTCGGGGTTTTCGTTGAGCTCTTTTTTACATTTTTTGATTTCATTTTCGCTTAAGCCGGTGTAATCGTAGCTGGATGCCATATTTATCAAAATAATTATTTTGTAGAAATATAGAAATTAAAATGGCTGCAAATCTCTAGAATCCAGCACCTATATATCTACAACAACAGAACAATGTAATTGCTATCCGCATTCATCCTATTGAATCGCGAGAGATTTATATATGGGAGTTGTTATTATCCGCTCTCACTCACTGCGTAACACTCCACAGAAAGAACTTACCCTTATCCCTATCAAAGAGCATAATATAACATTTAATCAATGAATTTATGGAAAATTTTCCTTGCAACATAACTTTTCTCCGTAACACAATTTGCAAGATATTTATTATCATGGTGCTAATAAATCAATAAGAGTTGACGTGCCGCACGTATAGTTGGAGGAATTCACCGCTCTAAAAATTCCCATTGTTAAAAAGCTGACATTGACATTAGCCTTTGAATAGATCAAGACTGAAATGTCATGAATATTTAATGAGGACCTTCCGGGTGCTGCTTTTGTAGGTATAATTCCCATTGTAATCTTTTTCTATCATAATATTTCTGAAAATGGTATGCAACCTGGATTTCATACTGAAATATGAAAGGCGACTGTTAGACAATTGTGATTTCACTCTATATGGTTTGATTAATGCAGATGTTTCTACAGGATTTCAAGCGTGTATGCAACTATAATGGGAAAATTATGAGGCATTATGAGGAATTAAGAGGCAATTATTGCAATCTATCAAACAAAAAAGGGGACACCAAAGGCACCCAGAGGTGATCTATAGTTACTGTAAATATTGTGATCCTAGGCGAAGCCCGACGTCTACAATCATGAACAGCAACCCACAAATGTGCCTGTTGATTGACACTATATATATATATATTTCCAAATCTTTTAAAACAACGGATCTCTAAAATAACAAAACTGACCCAATCTTGACACCATCTTCAGAAAAAACCCAGCTGCTATACTTTTTAGATGCCGTTGTTTTACATTTCGGCCGATTTCTGTGATCTAAAACGTCGGCCAGAATGTAATAAGAAACAAATGCCGACTTTTCCAACAAATATTTATATTATGAAACAAGATATTGTAATAAACATAGTATAGAAGTTCGGATATACAATACTGGATGAAATTTTATTGTTTTTAGTAATTAATGGAAACAATGCATTGTCTTTAGTATCTTTCTATTCATGAATTTTTTTTATTGTATCTTTATATCTTACATGACAGCAGCAAGGTTCAGCGCTGCTCCCCATATTAATATTTATTGTACCGTATATTGTAAACCTCTTATTTTTAATGCCTAAATAACTTGAGTTAAATTGAATTGAATTTCTCAAATCTTCAAATTTTTTATTAGATAGCGAAGCACATGCATTTTTCTGTAATAGAGTGGTATTGATACGCTATAGATAATATCAATTTTCCTATTGATAATATGGTCTGTTAAATGCCTATGCAAACCAGCTCGAGTACCTATTAGCGAACTGGGAGCGTATAGATTTAATATGTTTTCCTAGTTGACTATTAAAAATTCAGATAATTGTTCAAAAAACCTTTCGAGACATTTTAAATTTTTTCACTCAAACCTTTGTTTTAAAAACTATAGGAAGGCTGAACTATTTATCAACATTTATTTGCATAACTGACAATCATAAATATTAACATAAAAATATAGGGGTATCCTTTTTCTGTCTGTTTCTCTTATTCATACTTTTGTGCTGATAAGACAGGGTGTTGGTAGGATTAAAACAAAAATCTTTTAACATGCTAATAATTTATTTATAGAAGGCGGAAGTTTTGTAATAATTTTATTTTCAAAAAGGGTTTTTAATAACGTTCTTACTAGACGTGTTTTATTTTTCAGCAGTTTATTTCACTGTTGTCATTAAAAATATTTTCTGGATGGCTGGTTCGGCGTTGAAAAGGTTGATGGCTGAGTATAAACGTATGTATGTTGGATATTAATATCTGATTCTAATATTACTTCATTTAAGTTTGTGATGTGTGGTTTATTGTCCCAAATTTATGTATTTTTATGCCATTAAAACTATTTAATAAGACTATTGTTCAGACATAATTATTAATAATACTTTAATCGCTTTGGAATTGGATGTTGGAACATTTTTATGATAATTGTTTGAAGGAATAATATACAAAACACATTTAAAGTTTTTAAAGTAAACAAAATTAAACTTTGCAGCAAAAATGTATATAAAGATAACTGAATGCAAGGTAGCATATATATAATATGATACAAAAGTTTGGCAGAACATGGGTTCATAGTAATGAATAATAAAAAGAAGGTTCTGAACTCAGTCTTGCTTCTTCTGTCCCTGACCAAAGTATGCATACATTAGTGAATGTACTGCCAAACACTCATCATAGGCTACCTTGCTTTCAATTGCACTGTAATACATTTTTGTTGCAGAAATCAATTTCTCTTGTTTTACAAGAAATGTATCTTCTATTTATGGCCATTATAATTTTTTTGTTTTAAATATTTAGTTAGCTATGTATAATACAGACATCTTTTCAATTGCAGTTTTGTATAACATTCTGATTGACACAAAGCAACTACATATAATATCAAAGTTCCAATTTCCTATATTCTTAAATTAGTATTAATCAAGAAAGAAAGCCATGCCCTACCTTTTTAAGTTTCTATAAACTAGATCATGTATAAAATGAATAATTTGTTTAGATTTATGGGTGTCTCATTCTGTAATATATAAGTAATATTCAATTTAATGCTTTTAAAATGTTATATGTCTCATATATATTTATGGTAACCATGTTCAAATAATTTAAATCACATTAAATATTTATCAATAAATTAGAAAAGGTTTAATTTTTCAGATAATTAGTACAAATTTAATGAGATATTTTTAATATTATCATATGTATATTTTTACTTATTCAAAACTAAACTTATATGCAGCTTTTTTTGTTTATATATTATTTTATTTAAATGGTTTTACTTTAGAATTAACTTTGAATCCACCTGAAGGAATTGTTGCTGGACCTATCAATGAAGAAAACTTTTTTGAATGGGAAGCATTAATAGCGTAATTAAGTTTTATTATCTTGTTGTTTACTTAACTAAGATATTTGAGACAAAAAACTATTTATAAATGATCAAATAATATAAGAATTAATGTTGACATTTAACTTGCAAGGTTTGAACAATGAGTAATTGAATTTTATTCTTCTACATTCTAACCTATGCAATAGACTATGACTTCTATTTGATTAATTATTTTAGTGGCCCTGAAGGAACAGCCTTTGAAGGAGGCGTTTTCACTTCGCGTTTAACATTTCCTCCTGATTATCCTCTAAGTCCTCCCAAAATGAAGTTCATTTCCGAAATATATCACCCTAATAGTAAGTAAAGAGCTACTTAACTTTATAATTGGTGAAGGTTTTAGTTTATAATTTATTATTTACAGTTATTAAACTCGAGTGTATTTAATTTTTAAGTTTATCCCGATGGTCGTGTTTGCATTTCTATTCTGCATGCACCTGGGGATGATCCAATGGGTTATGAGTCATCCTCCGAAAGATGGAGTCCCGTTCAAAGTGTTGAGAAGATTCTATTGTCGGTTGTCAGCATGCTAGCAGGTGAGAAAACTAGAACAGATTCAATGATGTTTTTAATGCTTCTTTCTAATTGATATGAGCACAAACGTCAAACAACACAACCTTTACTAATTAAAAATTTGCCTTTGATAAAGAGCAGCTTTGTAAATTTCAGAGCCTAATGCAGAAAGTGCAGCGAATGTCGATGCTGCCAAAACATGGCGAGAAAATATAGCAGAATTCAACACCAGAGCTACGAAAAGTGTACAGAAGTCATTAGCTATCATTTCGTAGTGAACCACCACTGCTATTCTCATGCGAAATGATATAATTATATTGTTACCGTAACTTTATTACTTTGGTTTGTTGTATCTAATATATGCATAATATAGTCAAAAAGCAATTCCTTTTAATTTGTCTTCATTTAAAATCGCAATTTTGTGAATTATAGTATTCTTGCGACTTTTTAGATAAATTGAATAAATTTGCCTAGAAATTAATTAAGCTATGATTTTGCAACAGCAAGCTAAATTCTTGTGATTAGTCTACCGAGGATTATTGAACTTTACCTGCGTGGAAAAAGTGGTAGTTTCATTTATGCAATAATGTAAGAAAGGAAAATACATTCAATTGAGAGTCGAAATGTTTTACATTCATTTATCATTAAAGCGCACTCGATTAGGACGCCCTCAGCTTCGCATTAATATATACATTTTAGGACTTTAGCTGTCTGATTTTAACAATAGAATGTATAAATAATACGAAAGTAAAGGTTTTTACTTCAAAATTAGATTATGAAATTATTTATTGTCATAAAACTATTCATGATAATTTGCTTTACACAATAAAGTATCTGGCTTAAAGATTGAATATTAATACTAACATTTGAAGTAAAAGCATTTACTTCGTTTTACATGCGCTGAGATTGCCCTCAGTCTCTTATTTCTCTATTTATTTAGCAATAGAGAGTGTGGACCTTAGATTATACTTTAAATACTAGGTTGACTAATAAACTCTAAGGTGTGGACACATCGTTAGGTAGGAAATGTGAATTATGTTTTAATACTATAATCAAAGTGTTCTTCAATTAATTAGCGTCTTTCACATTTAAATTTTTTAAATAAATTCTAAAATAATTTGGTAAGAATTAATCTTTTTTAATATACGTAGTTTAACAATATCCTTAAATAAAGTGCTCAATATATTCATAGTCCATATAATTGTTATTTGTTAATGTGTTTCTTGTGATGATCCTAAATCCCAAGCTTTATTTTTAAGTTATTATTCCTTATTTCTAAATTTTGTCTAATCTAATTTATGTGAAAAGCTAAAGGCTACCCTTTGAATCAAATAAATATGCTGTTAAGTAAGATATTTGAATAGTTTATAAATATCCATCATCTGATCCAATATTATTTTAGCGTTCTTTAATTTTCATACTTTTCATACATTCAACTGACCTGTGAGTTGAAATGTTTTACAATAAAGACATTAGTTAAACTTAAAATTATAGCAATATTAAAATTGGGATTTGGAAAACTTGTCTATGATGAATAAAATTTTGTTTTTTCTAACTCACTCTGTTTCAAAATTTGATCTTAATTAATTAATATCATGGTATCAAACCTCCCTAAATAACCAATTTAATGACTTATTTTTTTAACTTATTGCTAAAAATATATTATGCCTCTATCTCTATTAAAAAACAAGGTTGCTATTATTGGTTTTCAAGTTCTGATTTACAATAATTTCAGTTCATTCACTTAAATACTTACTTTACTGACTTTATTTTTTATAACATTCCAGTAAAAAATTAGATTTTAGTATTATGTTAATATAATTTCTTATATCTTTGATTTATTTCAGTCAATGGATAAACCATTACATTTCAGTACTTGGACAAATCGACAAGTTGTCACTTGGCTGAAAGGTAAAATGTTTTTAATAAAATAAATAAGCCTTTACATAATTTTTCATTCAAACAACACAACTTTTTTTATCTTAAAACTGTAATTTACATCAAATTTTCATTTTGTTTCATAAAACAAATTTAATTCCACTTTCAGCTAACTAATTAGTGCTTTAAAAGTTATTATTTTCCTATCTATGGTACTTAACTTTCTATTTACTTTGATTGAAATTTGTAATGCTTTTTAGAGCTTCATGTTATTTTTATTGGTGACAAAATTTATCTCAATACAATAAATTTCCTTCTTAACAATGTACACTGTAGTGGGATTTTATTTTGAAGGAGAACAAGATTCAAAGTGAGACTAACTCCCCCCCCCCCCCCTAAAAAAATTGAATTTGATTCAATCAATTAGTCAATTTGTGCTCACATTCTACTATAAAATTGCTAATGACTTGAGTTGAGTATCATATTGTTTTCAGAATATGGGCATATGACTTAGAAAATGCTGTATTAACATTTGTCTTCATTGCATGTATTTGAAGGTTTGGATGACTGTTTGGATGGATACCTTGATCTTTTTAAGTCTGTGAATGGGAAATGGCTTGTTTCAGTACAACATCATTCTTTAGTGAAATTGGGTGTAGAGGAAGTTGGGCCTCAAATTATAATACTTGAAGGTGTTAACAGTTTAGCACAGCAGGTATTTTTTCTATTATTTATCTAATTAAACTAATATGTACTGTATTGTTTTCACATGTTTACATTTAGAAAGTTTACATTAATAGTAATATTAAAATATTGGTATCAATACAATATAAAGTCCATCTCAATTTTATATCAATTTTTAAAATGCCATGTTCACTTTGCAGTTCCCATATTTTTCAATATTTTTGGAATGATGTTTATGACTTCAAAAACATTCTTACATTTTTATAATGATTGTCTGTAATTTAGTTCTGCTACATGGACAGTGAAAATCTGCAAATGATTATTCACCGAGTAGAACAAGATGTCATGTCCGTGGTCACTGGAGTTGAGAAGCGATTAAAACTCGAAAAATTGCAAGAGGGAAAATGTGCTGATATTGGGGAAGAAGCTTATCCCGGTATTCTTAGAGATATCAATAGATTGAGCTCATTGATATTGGCGGCTGTGCCTAAATTAAAGATTTCCATTGAGCAGGCGATATTTTGGTTGGATAGGTTAGTAATATTTGCATACGTTAACACGATGTCTATATTCTTTTTTCATGAGAATTATCAAATTTCTATGTTTTCCATTTTATGTCTCTGTAAATTTTGTGCTACTGATTTACAAAATATTTTCTATTTATTTAAAGAAGTCCATTTTCTAATCTTCCTGAACTGGCAGCTATGAAGAAAATCTTTCTGGAGAAAATGACCGCATTGACGAAAGCTGCTCAAGCTGTCATTACGTCAGACTCCGCTCAAAAATGGAAGGACATGTATTCTAATGTAAATTCTCTTATTAATATCTCAATTTAACCATCTGCTAAATGTAAATCGACTATCTATCTATCTATCTGTATTGTCTTCAGGCGCAAGTAATCCTTAACAAATCTATGGAATTTGTTCAAAATTGTAAGGACTCCCTTTACATCACACCGTGTACATTGGAGCTTGTTCAGATAAAGAAAGAGGACAATGTGGAGTTTGTAAGTTTTTATGGATTGATTCTGAATTTTCAATTTTAATCTTTAACAAATGCTCACTACAACAATGATAATTTACAAGTTTTTCATCTCAACCAGCACTTCTGCGGGAATTAGCTCATTTGATCAACAATTTCATTTATAATCTCTCTTCCTATCAACCTTCTCTTTCATTAAATACTGTCAAAATATTGGTTTATAATCTGATTTAAAAAATAGCTCAAGTGCGTTTTATCTTTCAACATCCGAATTCACAGAAATTTAATTTCTGTTGTCATTGAAAAGGAGGGCTCATAGATTTTTAAAGCATCACTAATATTCGAGGTTTTTAAAAAAATCTTTTCTCATATTAAATTTGAGTTTGATTAACTATTCTTTCAGAATTTTTATCGAAAAATCATTTGTAGCGCGGGGTAAAATGTCGTTGCAATTATTTTTTATAAATCTACAGCATTAAACAACATCCTACGTAATAAATTCTAGCGAATGTTTCTGTCATGAAGTAGACGGGCGTGACTCTCTCTATCAAATTTCCCGTGAATAATCGTTAGTTTGTGTGTTTCTGTTGGGAAAACATTTGCAGGATAGCAGGAGAAGGAGTCAGATAGAAATTCATCCATCACTTCTGAAAATTCTCTCTCTCTATTTCATGCGAATGAAACAAATAAAAAATATTTATCCTGAATTTTCAGTAAAAATGCATCACAAAGTGCCAATTCGTCACCTTTAGTGTCAAGAAGATAATGTCTACAGCTGAGTGCATTGCATTCATGCATCATTAATTATTGTTTTAGCACAGTAAATAAAAATCTTGCTGTTCAAGCGATTTATGAATAATTAAATTATTTCTAGGTTAAATCGTGTCATAGTTTAATTACCAATCTTTAGATAATAAATAAACTTATAATTATTACTAACAGTAGTATGTAAACATAATCTAAATTTATTTATTTATTTTATTTTAAAAAAAGAGTAAATGTCTATGTTATTACAATTGACAATTAATGATTGACAATTAATGCTAAACGGGTTAATTTGAGCATATAGTTTTGCATTGATAAGGGTGATTTTTACATCTTTATGATGATGAACCTCTTCTGAAATATCAATAAAATAATTATATTACTAATCATGTAGTCGCTTTATCTCTATATCTGTATGCTGAACTGATGCAATATTTGATGATGATAAAATCAATGACATTCTATCACAATTTACCAGCAGGAGAGCTCTCCAATAGAGGGCGATCTTGACGGTCACCTGACATCGTCTATCGCAGAGGTAATGATAACAATGCATTAACTTACTGACTGCAACTTCTCTTATCTCAGCTTTGCCTTGTAGTACACAATTATGATACAGCCAGCATCACCTTGTGTCCGACTAGACCTGTTGGGCGCGCGGCACCACATTGATCGGCTATATCGATCGATGAGGATCAACATTATCGATTAAATTATTTACACATCTATTGAATGCTGCATCGAAAATTATTATTTATCGTATGGTGATATGCTTGAATAATAAATATCATTGCATTCATATGATAATCACATGTGTGTTTAAACTGTTTATTGACAATAGAATACATAATTCTATTATATTATCTCTCTCTACAAAGGATTTTCCCTTTTTCTGATGACTGGAAGGCAAAATTAATATGTCTGAACAACATAACCCTATTAATTAGTATACCTAGCTATAGTAGTGAAGAATTTATAATCTCTTTATAAGTTTGTGCTAATAGTGCGTGCTAATTCAATAATCCAATTAATTCAAATACCTAAGTGCTTTAAACTCTATGCCAGTATGCGCCATTTTTGCATGCCAATTATATGATAAGGGTGCCGAGTGAATCTGCATGATTAATAACTTTGGTGGTGGCTTTCTTGTTGGTTTGGAAACTTCATTTTTCATTCATGTTTTCCTTTATGAGACATTATTGATTATTAAGATTGGCTGTAGGATGATGGTTTTGTTGCAGAAATGGAAAATACACATTTATAGATTTGTTGTAGATTTTTTTAAAACAGAGTTATCTGAGAATTTGGGATTTAATACTCAGAGATTTACTCCAACAAATACAGCTGATATCCATAGGTAATGTCCACCCATCTCTATGTGTACACCATGATTGATTAGTAAACTCATGGAAATTATAATTGCCATACTCGATGCGCCTAGTATTTTATCGATTGCTTTTATTCTAATGGGTAGCAACCATAGAAATAGGACTATTTTTGTGGTATCAACGCAGCCTGATCAGGTTAGTTGAAAGTGCAATAAATCGAATTGTAAGCATAGAGTAATAATACCAAGAGAGTTCACTCTCTAAAATACAGAAACGCATATCGCTGCTTTTGTCCCACCAA
>JAYMFX010287433.1:0-17411 GCA_036784945.1 Monocelis spectator
AAGAATGTCCAACAGGCTTTGGTATCGGGAAGATGCCCGTCTGTGTGGAAGACAGCCGACAGAATAGTCGAGAGGAAAATTTTTTTTTTTAAATTTTTTATAACAAGGCGTATATTTCTATGTATACTGTATCCAAACTGAATGAGAATAAAAATCTTGATTAGATAAATAAGTAGAACATTAATAATGATAATAAAAAGTAGAAAGTCTTAAAAACCTAAACAAACACCAAAAAGACTCGAGATTAAAGCATGTTTTAATTTTAATGTCATGTAGTTATTAATAATATATGAATTAAGAGTTATGTATAGGACCTCGGGGCGGGACACGGAGTCTTTGAACCGAAATAATAGGAAGAGATTCAGGGATGACTGAGTGCAAACTGTGGTCTTCTAAAGACGAGAGAGAGAGCGCGTCTTGGAATAATTTCATGGATTGATTTTCATTTTCATTTCTTGCCAGAGGATCCGGAACACAGTTTCTTTGCCAATTTGGTAAATTTGGCATTTGCGAGCCGTAATCCAATACGATACATTCATGACTTCAACCTCGGTCAAGTATACGGCTCAGTCTCCGAGGTTATATTGAAAATATCAAACAATCCAGAATGTCCCTCTTTTTCTTTATATTACTCTATATATTAGCATGCATAAGCCAGATAACAAACTCCGAATTTTGGTTCGTCATCTTGGAAAATGAATTGTGACCGCATATGTACTAATTATAGATGCAGTTTCAATAACAGATACCTACCTACATATCTCTGGTCGGATAGAGCAGACTGAGACTTTTACGAAATTCGTTAAAGATTCCAACAATTCGGGCATTCCTTGCGTACAATCATAACTAATCAAATTAATATAACTTCACGTCTCAGAGGAAGAAAAGATTAACGCCTGTAGAGTTTTTTTAAGAGATCTGATTGGATGAAAATAAATTTTATCGACTGTTATTTAAAATTTTTTAACGCTTTTAAACAAGGATTACAGTCTTTTCGTCCAATCAAATCGCTCAAAAAAGTAAAAAAGCCTTTTTAATGTAAAATAAACATACTACAATTAATTAAATTATATATAAAAAACATGAAACATCATGTTTGATAAAATATACTATATAATATGTGTATATATTAAACTTCATAGCAGTGAAGTTAGTGGGAGTAGTATGATCCAGCAATAATTTCTTCAAATCATCATATGACTATTCACGAACTGGTATTGGATACGAAAAAACACACAGAAGAGTGTATTTCTACTTTCCAATCTTGGTTAAAAATATGCAACCCTGTTTTTTTTAGCTACAATGGAAAATATTTTCCCAAGTAAATAACTACATAGTACTTAATGAGATACAGATATCATGCCAAGAATAAGCTAATATTTGGAGACTATGAGCTATTCTTGAAACATTCGCCGTATAATTAAAATAGTTCAAATAAATCAAAATAAATAACTATTTCAATATAAATAGAAACAACATTGGTAATTCTACGTGTACTACTTTTTGACCAAAGATTTCAAGTCGAGTTTACTTTTCCCCAAAGAGTGAAGAAAATGTTAAAGGTAAATTTTATAACAATTTCTTTATATAATATCCATCAATATAAGTTAATATAAAAAATATTTATCTAAATAAGACAAATACTATTTGAGACATGGATTATCAAAATGAAATTAACAATAAGTCTAACTTGATAATTAAGGTAAAAAGAAAATTAAATCAAGGTTATTATCAACATGTATTTCTGGCATTTACTATTAAAGAGTTGACTAATTTGGTACCACTAATTTAATAAAAATAAGCTCTAAAAATGCTTTTAAAATTGTAAATTCCATGTAGCTACTCTATCTTCCAAAGGTGCTCAACAAAAGCCTCTTTGATTAAATAAATTGATCAGCATATGTAATATGGAATTCTGTTTTGTCAAAGTGCTGACAAATGGCAGCTCAATTCCTACTGTCCAGATTTATTATTATTTCAGCATAAACAGATTTCTTGTGAACATACACAGATACACACAAATTAAAAATGTTGACATTTTTATTTGCAACACTGCTAATGTCATAATTTCTTCAATAAGCTACTTCTTTAAAAATTACTTGAAATAATTTTTATAATATACTTAGTGATTGTGATAAAAGCAATATTGATTTTTAATATATAAAATTATTTTCTTATGTAATTTACACCAAAAAATACAGCATAGCCTATCATTATTAAATTCATGAGTTTCTTATCACACTACATTGTCCCAAATTAAAAAAATGAGACACAGCAGTATGAATATGAATATAAATTTATTATTGCAAAGATTTTTCAATCCTCAAGATTGATAAATCTACAAAGTAAATTAAATTTAGATTAGAAAGCTAAATGAATCTAAAAAAGAAGACTTTGATTTTATCTAAAAAAATATGAATTTAATATTTTTGCATGCAAATATTCTGCCATCATTTTCATTGGTCAGATTATGAATATTATTTGTATCAGCATCTTGGCTGTTTCATTCATATCACCATGAATAATAAAAATTCCATAACTTTATTATTTAAACTTCCAACATTTCTTCCTAAGATTAACTCACTTATAAAAATATCAGGGATGGGTTATTGGGGTCCTAGTTATTTAAAATCTATTATCTTATCTGTAGTGTAGTTAATACCTATGACTTGTTTAACATGCATTTTTTCAATTTAAGCAGTAAGTATTTATGTTTCTTTATTGTAGAACCCATATGTTTTATTTATCCTGCTGCAAGTATGCACTGCTCCTCCAGTAAAACCACCTGTTCAGGCCGGAGATTCTTCCAATTCTGAAGATCCCGTAGTATGTTTATTTTACTTGCCTTTAATACCTATTAACTCAAGAATTTATTGTAAGACATGAGGATAATTATATAGTCAATATTTTGCTTTACAAAATTTCACATTTACAATACAATTTTATCTCCTATTACTATATCAGGGAAAGGAAATACAAATTATTAGTTTGTTTGTATCTACAATAAATGTTACTTATTTTGTAATATCTAATTTTTAACAAGTCTTACAAAATTTGTTGAAGATTTTTTTTTTTAACAAAAGTTTACATTTTAAAACTATCAAAGATTAATACTGTGGCTGATTTATTTACAGTCTCATTCTGGAGCCTCTGATTCTGTTTTACCATCAAAACTGTCTGAGTCAAATGTAATATTATTTAAGCGCTCCTCTTATTTTCAGCTTTTTATGTAATTTTATTTCACAGAAGTTATGCGTTTATTTTTAATTTTTAAAAGGTGATAGAATTAATTTCCTTCCATTTTTGTTTTATCCATAGATTTATGTGGTTTAAATGTAGTTTAGAAGATAATCTGTAAAGCTAGAAAAACATCAATTGATGATTGTTTACCCTTTAGTTACAAAAAATATTTCAGTTAATCACTTGAAAGAATTATTCTATGCCGCGAATTGTAAAGCTTTTCTAGTTATGGGGTTGTACTTAATGCTTGCTTACAATATGTGTTTTTACTCTTTTTTGTTGATGTGTATTTATCATTATATAATAATCATTCATAATTCAATATCAGACTTGTCATTTATTATTTAATATAGTAATGGCAATGCATTTTTTCATATTACATAATCCAATAAAGTTAATAGTTTATAATTATTTCATAAGTTGTATCATTTTTAATTCTTTAAAAGGACTAGCCTTTCTTCTTACAATCTTAACATCCTCTGCTAACAATCAATTCAACATTTAGTATTTTTCAATAATTAGAGAGATTCCAATATTTTACTAAACAAAACGGAGTCCAGCTTGTTTTAGTTAAATGAATTTCATTGATGTCATTTTATATTTAGACTGGTTTGGAATATCATCGATATCTTTCGGAGATTATGCAAGAACTCGAAAGTGACGAGGAGTTCAAGAAGAGAGTTGGAGATATCAAGAATATCACTGAGCAGGTTAGTAATCATTTTTTAGTTCATTTACTGGATTCAAGGTTTTATTTACTATTTTAATTGAATCGCGGATATTTCTGTCTACAATTAAATTCATTTTTGTTATTAAAACTGATTTGTTTTAATAATGATATATTTATAAGAAAAATATTCAAGCTATCTTTCTCATTTTTGTTTTAGACTGATGTGTTTGCTCAGCAGCTGGATTTTGTGAATCACAATGTCAGGAGCAAGCTGGATGAAATTAAGCGTCGAGAAGTCAATCGACTAAATGAATTAGAGTATGAACTGAATCGTGCTAAAATGGCAAAAGAAGGTAAAAAAAATCTTCCACCTGGACATCATTTGGATCCCGAGGATGAAGCGGAACTGAAAAAGAAAGGTCACGTGAATCATCAAACTGATACCTTCGAAATAGATGATCTACAGAAGCTTATAGAAAAGGTAATCTAAGTGCATTTACTTCGCTTAATAATTAAGCTGACTTTTCAATATAGGATTAACATTATTTTTTATTCAATTTTAAATATTAAAACTGTATTTTACTCTTATCTTAACTATTACAGTAGTTTTATTTTATAATCTAGGCTTTGACAGACTTGAATATAGTTGACAAGAAGGAAGAGGACGAATTTAAGAAATATGAAATGGAAAAGGAGGCCAAACATCGGGCTCAAATTAAAAAGGAAAAAGATCCCGAGAAAAAAAAGAAAATCAAAGAAGACTTTGAAGCATCTAAGAAGCGACATGAGAAACACGAAAAGATTCACCAACCGGTAAAAAATCTGATTTAATAATGGTTTCGTTTGTTTTCTAGGATTATAATTATTAGCAAGACATTTCTGCGGCCTTTTAGATAGAGTTTTCAACGCTTTTTTAAAATATCTGTTTTATCATTATAAATTCTCTACTATAGAAGAAGGATACTTCAGTAATTCACTATAGGGATCAACACAAAACAAATGCTGTCAAATGTGAACAGCAACCAATTTGAGATTCAGAGAATAATGGTTCATTTCTAATGTAATGATTATAATTAATGCTTCCATTTCTTAATGAAGTTATTTGTGCTGATCACTGCAGGGTAGTTTTGCCCAGTTACTAAGTATATGGAAAAACGAAGATGGTTTCGATCCCAGCAGTTTTAACGTGAAAACATTTTTTAAATACCACGGTATATAATAATCTCTGTATAGTGTATTTTTCGCAATTTCCTCGGTAAATGAACTATTTGTACATAATACAGGCCTTCAATGTGCGGTTCCATTCCTTTAATGTGGTTATAGAATATTCAATGTAACAGACAGATGGCGATGTGTGTGCATTTATTTCTTCTGTTTCAGATATAAAATTTTCAAATTATGAATATTAATAATATTGATCGTTTTTTAAACTAAAATTGCAATAAATTAAATATTTATATCTGAAGCGAAAGTTATCAACTGTAGGTAGGCTGTCATTAGTTGCTTTACATTTTATTGCAAAATAATGATGCTTTCATTTTAATTCAGTCTATTGGTCAAAAATTGTTTTTAAGTAAAATAAATGATGCTTTTGGGTGATAGTGATTTATTTCATATTATTAGAACATTGAATCATATGTTATTTCAGGGTAGTCAAGAGCAAATGAAAGAAGTCTGGGAAGAAGAAGATCACCTCGACAAAGAATCCTTTAATCCGCATACCTTCTTTTCTCTACATGGTATAGCTAAACGATTTTAAATATCGATAAACATTTTTTATGGGACATTCCGTATTTTTAAAAATAAGTAGGAGGAAAACTTCTATGCAGTATAATGATAATAATAAGTAACAAAGATCGATGCATCGAATGAAATATTATTTTGACAGCATTAGAGGAAAGAACTGATGAGATATGGAAATAGCTTCTCTAATACGCTTGAAAACTCCCATAGACTTTCTTTGTTTAGAACACCCTTAGAAACTCCCCATACCGGTAATTGTAGGGTTGTTAACGGTGTGTTTATTTCCATAGAATTTGCAATCGTATTGATTAAGTATAATCAACTAATCGATATATTATTCAGAAATCTGATTGGATAAACTCCAAAAATTGAAATTGTTAAACATATTGTAGTGTACAATTCTGTACTATATGAAAATCTAGCGGAAGTGTTTGATTTGTTTTAGAAATATCATATAGTTATTATGCTGTTCCATTTTTATATTATAATTAGTAAATGATATCATAAAAATATGCCATTTTTACTGATCAGCAATTTAGTTATTCTGCGCGATTCAATATACTAAAAGGAATATTTATTTAATTTACCGTTTGTTATGAAAATGAGCTTGATTTGATAACTAACAATTAATTGCACGATTCTCTCTCTCTTCCCTTCCATTTGCGGATTCAAGCATTTAGAGATATGATGACCAATGCTAGGTGATGCTTATGATAAGGGCTAGCTATAGGGTCGATCTAATCTTGGTTTTCCAGGTGACATTTACATACATACATATCATGTTGCAGTGTGTGTTTGTGATTAGAAGCGAATCTAAGGTGAGTATTTGTCGTTTTGACTGCAGAATTGGATAGTTTCTCACGACACTCTAAATTTACATAATAAATGCTGTATTTCATGATATATTATAATAACATTTAATAAAATTAATAATTTTATCAGTTCAGTTCACTACATATTTACTCTCTCTCGATTTAGTCAGCGAAACGTCAACACGAATTTCATAGTCGCGATATTATTTAAACTCTATTGTTTTAAGGATTATCGACAACATTTAACCCTTATAAGACGGGTCTTTTAGTATGGTTAAACACTCGGGAGTCTTTTTACGTAAATTGGTAGGTTATCAAGCAAAATTTTCTTACCTAGTCTCGTCTCGTTGATTTGCACACTCTTGCTCACCTGCATATCTAAGTGAACCAAGTCGAGTCACTACCGACAAACTGTTTAATGCTTTTGTTTTTTTACATTTCTGTTGTTTTATAAAATAAAGCGTTGTGAGTCTATTCTTCTCAGTATGCCTTTTTAATTCATTTTTGTGTTAGATACGAATGATGATGGACACCTCGATCAGAATGAGATCGAGGCGCTGTTTCAATCAGAGGTGACTCATTTATAATTTGTTTGGATTATTGTTATTGATTTGAAGTTGATGAATTTCCTCCGGATACAATGTGTGATTTATATAATGCTATGTGTGTGCACTCTCTTATTAATGATGTCATTATTGGTGATTCCTCCCAATTTGTTCCCTCTGCATATTGTGGCTGTTACGTAATTAGACACATTGCTTCATCGATAATATCTTATTATATCTGCGTGTCATAGCCTTTAATTGATGGGACACAATGAAACTTTAAATTTTAATGAGTTATTTTGATTTTATCATCAATTTCACAATTACAAATATAGAAACAGACAAACCAGGATTTCATTGTGGTTCACAATTATAGTGTTGTATTTCTCTCCGAATTCAAGACATGCTTATTCACTAACGAATAATTTATTTCCCAAGTGTTTTCGTTTTATTCGAATGAAAGGAATTTCTGCATGAATTCGATGTAAGAAGCTAAGTTGCTGATCGGGTGTGTTGTATTCATTGTATAACATTTCTGAATAATTTATATCTATATGTAGACGTTGATTCAGATGGTCATTTGGATGAAAATGAAATCGAATCATTATTCGATAGTGAGGTAGGTAATTTGTGTCCCATTATCATTTACTTCCATAGAATCATCGAAATGGTAAGTTCCTACCGACTGATCAAAATATACCGAGTCTATGTTAAATGAATAGAGAATGAATATGAAACAGAAAACGGGAGACTTAAAAGAAAATCTTGTAAACTTAATTCTTTTTAGAATTACTGTTACTTTTTCTTATTGGTCACATTTGCCAATTGTATACTTATTTACCTACGTGTAAAAATGTGTAGTTATTAAAGAATTTATCTTCTTGCTTGCTTGTTGAGCCTCTGTCTATATAACCAATTCGACACCTACTAACTCAATTTCGCCTCATTTAAAAGGTCGAAACTAATTTTTCAAATCTAAATTTCATTGTTAAAGTTCTAATCTATTATGCTTAGGGGATACAAACTTGAAAGTTTAGTGGCAAATTTAATGTATATATATATTCTAATTAAATAACTTATAATATGTATTATGCGCAATATTGAGCTAGGGTTTTTAAAAATGATTTTGTCTACATTAGTCAATTGTGTGTGATCTACTAATTAATATTCCAAAGCGGCAAATGTCAAAATCTACGTCATGTTTTTGTAATTCACCTTGTAAACAGGTATTGATTTGTTGCGATAGTGTTGCAATATTTTTTGTCAACTCTATTAGTGCCTCAACCAGCAGAATTTCGATATGAAAGTCTAGTCATAATCCACGTGTATTTCTATTCTTATATCCTGTTCGTATAGTCAGCGGGTTAGTTTAATTATTCATGTAATGTGGCATAGCATGCTGTAGTTTCTGTTTCCAACAAGACTGTGCAGATGTTTTATTAAATTCGTGTCGAGTCGATTCGAGTGTGTTTTCTGTGGAATATTATGTTTTAGACATTTTAAAGAATATGTCAATTTGATTTAAGTTAAGTATTGTGCTGGTTTCGTAAATTGATAATTAAGAAATTGTTTAATAAGAAAATAGTATCTACCATAGATATATGACTCTAGCGTGTCTAAATGATTATTCAATAATTAGGGAATTAAGATAATTATTACAATAAAAATTTTGTTTACTGTTTTATTCTTCATTGACTTGAAATTTCAGTTGGATAAAGTTTACAATGCCAGTGATAGCGACGACGATATGTATGAGCGCTACCATGAAATGCACCGAATGAGGAAAACTCTGGTAAAGAAAATAGACACCGATAAGGATAACTTGATCTCCAAGGAAGAGTTTCTACATTACATGCAGTCCAGAGAATCGGAAGATGATTCCGATTGGAAAGTAATAATTCAATTTAATTAATTAATTAAAAGTTTCATTATTCATTTTATGTAATTAATGATGACGTCATGCCACGTCACGATCTAAATATAGACGAGTAATAATAATTATTATTTAAGTCTATAATTCTTTATAAGCGTTTTATATTCGCAGACTGAAGAAGAATCGGATGAAAAGCCGTATTCCGATGAAGAATATCAAAAGTATGAGGATGAATATAAAAGAAAGCATCCAGAAATGTTTCCGGTAAGTTCTTCACAAAGATCGATCAATTTATTGTGGCAGCTCTCCTCTGTCCAATTATGGAAGGGAGAGAGAGTTAGTCGGTGATGAAATTGCAGCACTATATCTATATCACCTATATCTAACATTGTTTCAGACTGAAGATGACAATGGTAATTTAGTTTACAAACCAAGAGATTCAGACCGTAAACCTAATGATGATCATCCAACTCCGGAAAAACACGACGGCGGTAAGAATACAAAATCAGCCGAGCATCCACCCGCTAACGTCAAGGGCGATACCAATGCCGATCACAATCCACCCCAACCAAATGTTGTTCCAAAGCAGCATGCTCCTCCGAAAGCAAATAATCATAAAGTGTAATAATAATAATAATAATTGAATTCTATTGGAATTTTATTTTTTAAAATAGGGGTGGGCTTTAATAAAATTTTCTTTTTTTCTATAAAATAAAGTCTTGTTATGCTAACTAATTTAGATTTTATTTGGTGCTTTCTATCAAAATTTTATCTTATCTGTCATTTTTCCCTTTTACTCACTTTTATGTCAAAAAATTGTGAATACCTGCAACAAACCTTTTGTGTGATGATCGATACATATAGTCACATATTTTAACTGATATTCTTTTGTTATTCGAATCCTGGATGTTATAAAATGCCTGTCCCTCAAAATGCATAATTCTCACTTTTATTCCGTCATTTATCAGAATTGTAGATTTAGTCTGTCTAAATCTCAGTGCATATTTTAAAAAATCCGTATGTTTCTATACATATAATGTCTTTGTTTGGTGATTTTTTAAAGATTGCTGTTACCCATATAATTTTGAATTTACGTTGGTCAATTCTATTATATGTATGGAAGTAAGGAAGTTCCATTCTTCTTTTCATTTTTGTGCCCCTGTTATCTTTGCTAAATTTTGGTTAAGTAATTTGAGTCTCGTATATATTTTATCTATAAGTTTACATCCATATCTACACTTAAGGCGTGAAAATAGATCCCTAAGAATGTTAATCACTATTAGATTCAGACTATGATAATTCATTGGATATGTGTGAAATCAAAAATTACGTTTTATTTCCCGGCTTTGTATGTGCTAGACTATTTTTAATAAAATTTATTCATCAAAATCATTTGTCTGTTTTCCTTATTTTTAGATTTCATAAAAGTGAAATGGTCGTGCATATATTTGCATAGCGTACTATTTATAAATTAAATGTCCTTAATTTAAAATACTTATGTATAAGATGAGTTTATATCGAAGAATGACCGACGACATAAATTAGTAATGACTATTTATATTATACAATACATTAATTTTAACTATTGTACCACTAAATTCTAACTTTGTTCCTATTTTAAATTATTGAATAATATAGTTGTACGTAGTAAGTAATCTTAAGTAATATATTATTCTAAAATAATATTCGTAAATTTCCTAATTTTAGAATTGTAGGGGTTTACCGCCAACTCTAATTAACATGGTTACATTGATTTTACGTCTTTAGTTCTAAAAATTGCGTTACAGGAAAATTGTCATCGTGTATACTAAACTCAGCTTATCAAAATACTGTTATTTTTAATGCATAAAAAACGAAACACAGATAATCTGAAACGCTATTGCTGCATTCATAGGACCACAATAAATAATTAAATCATAATGATTTGAGAGATTGTCAATGTAGTACGTATAACACTATTTAATGTCTAGATGGAATATGACAACATTTTATGATCTGTTTAAGACTTGAATTCAATTTATGTATATAGCAAGGCTGCAAAGTTACAGAGATTCTTATTTGGGACTCTAATTATTATAATAGTCCTTAGATCTGTAAAGAGTAGTCTGGATCAATTGATATATGCTCATTTTAAACGAAATTCCTAGAATTTCTTTTAAGCGTGTGTTTTGTTAGGTATGAGTATAATTAAGTAACAAACTCCGAGTGTTGTAGTATTGTTTTGAATTATAAGTTTAGGTGGATGCACTTTTAAATCGAAGAATGCGTTCTGGATCACAGTAGAAATTCTCTATATTAATATAAGTACGAAACTTAAACGATCATTTTTAATAAGCGTTTAATAAATAATAAATATTTGTTTATAAGCGTCTAAACTTATTGCGGTATCGTTTCTAAAACTAAATTACCTTGGCAAATCCAATTTTAAACTTACATAATATTATTCAAAATGTCGCGTCAAGGAGAAGCGTTGGAGGCCTACAATGATGAGATGATAAAAGGTAGATATATTCCTTAAAATTATACAATATTATAATTTATTTAACATAGTTATCAACGTTACTAATTTGATTTGGACATAAATTCTTAAGTAAAAATGCTAATATGAACTTTTTTTTATCTAAAATAAGACTATAAATTTTGTCAAATATTCTTTCCTTGCTTAAAGGAAAGAAATATAAGTAATTGTGTCACCTCAATTTAGTCATTGTTATATAATTTGTAATGAGAATAATATAAAAATATAATATTGTGTGCAGAATATCAGAATATAATTTTATAATAAAATTTTATAATAATTATTTTTTCAGAAAATATTAAAAGTAGTAATTATGGAAGTAAAGGGTAAAAGTTTATCAATACCATTATTTTGTCTATATTTCTTTAAAAATTCAACTCATAGAATTTATTATTAGAGAATTTATTTAGTAATTATTATTGGTTATTTTAACAATTCATAAAAATATGACCTAGGCAAACCAAATTAAGACAAATAGATAATTTCACAATTGGTTTCAATAATCTAATTAATTGCTTCATTGATTATATCAAATAATATAATGTGACTAACTATAAATGTATTTTTTTTATCATAAAAGTAATTACTAAGTATATAATAGTGGCAGTTTTCAAAATACTATTGATTTTTTAACTGAATAAAAATAGAAAACATTGGGCAGCTTTTATGTTGCCATATACTAAATATGCTATTTATGTTATATCCATACAGTTTAACATTATTGGGCCTGAAAAAATAAACATACACAATATCCATTATCCATTATATGACTCACTAGAACAATCAATATCTATACTGACTATAATTCTCTGTTGAAATACTGAATGCACCTTGCACAACAGACAAACCAGTACCATTTGGATGTCCATTTGCAGTCTGCATGCACAAGGGGTACTCTACCTATGGTTGATTTTGAGGTCTTGCCTGCCCGGCTCGACCAGACTGTTAAATAGTTTTGTAGCTAACTATCGGATGCTATCCTATACTTAGTCTGTCATTTCTTCATAAGCACCCTAATATGATAAATGCTGCCTATACTATTTTCCTGTCCATCCTTACAATGATATAATAAGTAAAGGTAATTGAATGGAGCATACATCTTGATTGATAGTATGCCAATATTAATTAAAAGCTTAATGTTGAGTACAAATTACTGTACAGACTTAGGTTGTTTTTATAATTATCATATAATAATCATTTATAGATCTATGTCTACCAATGTAAACATTTCTTATGACATACATTTTTGTCTATCTAATATAGATATTATAGATATTATATTATAGTACACTATATTTAATAATATCATCGTTATTTAGAATAATTTACAATTATTCTAGTCAATTTTATTATAAAATTATTATACTTATGTTTTACTTTGCTTGCTAACTTGTAGTTCAAAGTATGTTGAATTTCCTTATCCATTCATTTAATGTAATAATTTTTTATAAATGATTTTGCTGAAGGAGTTTTAACCCTGAATTTGTATGAATCCAGCTGCCATAATTAAGAGGTATCTTGATGATAGATAAATTTGTATACTATATTGTATTTATTAATGCATACATATCCTTTAGCCACTATATAGCCTATCTTGTGACAATCGTTTTCACAAAAAACCCTGGTTCCAGTTAAATTATTTTCTCCTGTTACAAAGTGCAAACTATACTTGTCAAATAACTCTCCCCCCATTGTATCTTGTTCATTTTCCTACATAGAATGAATAACCTCTTTCTATATTGAGACAAAAAATCTTATTCTCAACATATTGTAAACCAATTAGTGTTGGAAAATCACTCATAATCTCTTCTTAACTGTAACCAGATCTTCCTGCAGTATCACCACCACCCAACTTTCATTGAAATAGTGTAAGTAATTCATAATATTTTCAACTTTAGGTTTTGAAGAATTATGCACTAAAAGGGATATTTTACAGAAGGAAATATTTGACGATGAAGAAGAAAAGAAAAAAATTCAGGACAAAATTAAAAAACTTAATACAAGGTTAACCATATTGAACAATTTATTGATGCAAAAGTATGATGCAAGAAATCAGTATGATAGGACAATCGCAGAATCTGAAGCTGAATATTTGAGAGTGAGTGATTATTTACAATTTAAGGAGATTCAAATTTATTTGTTTCACTTCTAATGGTTTTCCTTCTTTTATGATAACCTTTCGCTTTTTATAGTTACCCTCAAAAGAACTGTAGGTGTAACTCTATACTATATTCTTGAGCCCAGTTGAAAATGAATTTCGACATGGATTATTCTATTTGAAACTACATATTAGGTAGCCTATCTAAGACGTGTAAATAATTAGTATACCTAGATATGCTTATTATGTTCAGTAAGATCAATTAAACTCTAAATTACAAATACAAATTCTTTTCTGAATTCAATTGTTTGTGATTTAAAGTTTAAAGATATTTTTCCTTATCTCTTTACTATTAGTAGTCTGTGACTTATGATAAGATTACTAGGTATATGCTAGAAATATTTGAATATATCCTATTCATATGTATATCCTATTTTTTAATAGTTTCGATACCTTCTCTGAAATAGGGATTGTTTATTATGATTAGCAACCAACGACGTACGGTCTCCTAAAACCCAACCGTCTTATTCAGACAAACCATCGCTAATAGATTCTGATCTATTTTAAGTATTTGTAGGAACAGGGTGGAACAGGGTTTCTACGATGTTAGGAATTTTAGAATGGTCCTCGAGAAATCGAGAAATGATTTCTTTATTGACGCCATAAAGATAATCCCAGATGTTGATAAATAATAACCAGATATACTCTTTATTACACTTTAGATTCTACAAAGTTCTCAAGGATTAATGTCGAATCTCAAAAGGGAAAATATCCTCCTACCACAGAGAGTTCCATCGAAGGAAAAATTTCATCAGCATTGATGAAACTGAAAAGGAAGATTTTTTATTACCTACATCTATTCGTAAATTTTGATCTTTTAGGAAATCAATATTTAGGAAATTGTGTGATGCATCTCTTTATAGGTCATCACAAATTACGGAAGGGATTGCATATTCTGGAAAATATTCATGGATTTATTTCCCATTTGTAATTCTTGGAAGGAATTTTCTTATCTTGCTATAGCTCTAATAAAATAAAATTTATAAATCAATAATTTTTACTTCTTTATATTTTATTGGTTGTAAAAACAATTGACAGGATTGTTGTCTATATAAGTCAGGTTAGAAAAGACGAGGATGTTAAGTAATATTTTACATTTGGTCAGAAAAATTAATCATTTCAAATTGGAAAAATTTCACAACTTCGAGATGAATCTCCCCCCGCGTCCAAAAAAGAAAATTATATTTAAGATCGATTTCAGAATTCCTTTGTTTGGACGCGCTTTTAATTAATCTGTTCGCACTTGTGCAAAATTCTCAAATATGATAATCTTGGGGGCAGCAACCTCAGACTGGAAACTGAAATTTTAGTTCCAGATTCTGCAGGCAATTTGATGAATTAAACTATATCAACCCTACTCAACTTTGATTCGCTAAGAAGTATAAATGGGTTATTTCTAATCACGAATTGAGTTCGCAGCTCCCATATTCCTATGGGAATCAGTTCTGGAGAATCGGGATTGGAATACAAAATATGCATATGTACTGCACGCATAGAATCAGATTTTTTATTGTGCATGTCCATTCTAGATAGAGGAGGCAAAAGCACACAAAAAATCGGATTTCTATGGTAACATTCTTATTGAGGGTCGATTTCATTGTTTACGCATCGGAAGGCATTTAAAAAATACCGATGTCTAAATGATTGAAACTTTCATTTTTCTTACTCAAGCTCATTTTTTGTTCTTGCTGATTTTATAGAGACGCTCGCTATGAGTGTGATATTCAAGGTACCTATGCAAAATCGATTACATGTATAAGGTATTGTTTCAGTCAGATCTTATTTCACATTGCCGTGTAGTGTAGACGACTGGTTCCCTGATTAGAATTGACTCAATCCCATGTTCAATCAATCGATAAGACGTTACACAATATTGGTGAGATCTACCGCTCAGATAAACAATTGTGTGCCTCATTCCGAGTGTGCACAAATCAATTTTGTGATTCATTGAAATTTACAAAATAAACTTCTCCATATAATAGGAAATTTAATTGTGCCACTGTATATTTTACATGCGAATGAATGGCCTCTGGTAAGAAGGATATCATGACTACGAGTATTTATAAGAAACAAGACGAATTTACCATAAAGGATAATCTCGATACAATCTCTAAAGATTCACACTCTCCTGATGAAAGTACTGCTGTCAATAATACCACCCTTCGACAAATATCCACTACGTGAGTTGTTTTAATATTTTTAATGTACATATAGATTACCACTAGACCAGGTATTCACCCTGTACTCATATTCTTATGTTTAACATGTCAAACGAGACCGTTTTTAAAGAACATTCAAAATTTAATTTTTCACCTCACATCCGTTCTCTTTTCTGCTCTTTAAAGGTGTTGAAATCAAAATCCCAAATCCTCACTATTTTTTCTTTCTCCCATTTCTTTTACAAAGAGATGGTGGGATATCTCATTTCTGTGTTTCCCTTGGAATAAAAGTCATGACTTCTATTTTACAGGCCAGAATCTTATACAAAAGAGATGCCAAATTTGGACAGGACAAATTCCAATCCAGGTCAGGAAGACAATCAACCTAAAAAGTATGGCACTTACAATCGCCAACAACAAAATGAGGACATGAAGATTTCCTCGTCTCATTCTCGATCCATCGCAGCGGCTGCTCAATATGTCACATCTAATGCTCCATCAGATTGCTCCGATGATTCAATAGCTAATCAGAAAATCATCAGAAAGAATACCTTCACTCAGGGTACTGCTGGCTCAAAGCAAAATTCCAGCATTGGTCCTGCGATGGAGGAGTTACGTCAACATTATGAAAGTGAAATAACCCTACTAAAACGACAGGTGCAGGGAATGTATGGGAGCAGTAAGCCATCGGAAGAGGCACTCATGAAAAAGTGTCACCTTCTTGAGAGACAGTTGAAGTCTGCAACCAAGTAAGATTAGGATTTCAATTCTTGAAGTTATGAGATGTCGTATTATTTATCAATGTGGCAGATCGTATCCTTAAATCGTGATAATGTTTTCACATTTCACAGCGAAGTGGAATCTCTGAAAGAACAAGTAAAGGGCTTAAGAGTTCAATTGAAAGCGTGGCCTAACAGGGTCATCGCATTGGAAGAGGAAAACGAAAAGCTACACGACAAAGTGGAAGATTTGCGCCATCAGGGTCGCGAAAGAGACTATGAATTGGATAAAGAGAAACAGAAATTGAAGGACTTGGAAATGAATGTGAGAAATTGTACATCGTACATTTATTTATAAGCATCAGATTTTCTATAGTTAATCCAAAAGCTTACTTAAGTACAGCTGTTTATTTTATTTTCTCCTGTTTGTATAATCTGCCGGTAGAAGTGGGAATCCGGTGATATGAATAATGAGAATGAAGTCATGCTACAACGTGTGATGGAGGAATACGACCAACTGGAAAAGGATTATGACATGATGAAGTCTGACCTCATAGCTACAGAAAATAAACTCTATTCAGCATCGACAGAGCTGGCTGATGAAAAAAGGCGTTCAGCACAACTGGAACTGGAACTGCAGAGGAGGGAAGGTGAAATCAATAATTTAAAGAGGAATAGTCTAGCTGGAATCTCTCCCATGACCAGATTCCATTCCAGCAGAAACTCAGTTCAAAAGTAAAAATAATCAATTATTCTATTTATAAAATAGAGGAATTTTTAACATGAAATCCTAAACACTTATTGATAACTATATTTGAATATTGTATAGTTGGTATCATGGAAATACAGGAAATCCTGCTGGAAGTGACCGGTATGCAAGGAAGAAAGATGAAACACCATCAAAGACAAGGAAATTATTTGTAAGGTAGGTCGTTTAAACCAATAAAAAAGTTTAATAGGAAGGGGAATTTTAT
>JAYMFX010287655.1:0-11533 GCA_036784945.1 Monocelis spectator
AAAGATATAAAGAGTCTTATTCATTTCTCATGAGAGAGAGAGGGGAGAGATATAGAGAATCTTATTCCTTTCTCATGGGAGAGAGAGGGAGATATAGAGAATCTTATTCATTTCTCATGAGAGAGATATAGAGAATTTGTCATTTTTTGTTATTTCAAGTGCTCATTGTATCCTATAATTAATTCTGTGTAATATACTCAAACTCCGCACGCATGAGGCACATCCACTGAGTGAATACATGGCAGGAATCTCTTGCATGGTGCATTCATGTCGAAGAGTTTTATCGATTCATAGAGTACCGTGTCTTGCTTTTTATAAGTTGAAACTTGAGCTTCCCAGTTCTAATACCTGACTACAGCGATAAATTAGTTCTGACACTTCTATTTGCTTTCATAATCCACAATACATTTATATAGAAAATTGAATTGTGTATAACAATGAAAAAGACAGGCAATTAATTGTAACAAAGTTCAAATTCATTTCCGACATCTCGGTATTGTTGTATCAAAAACATTTTGTCTTGCGCTATAATCTATATTTTCTTTAGCTTACCTGATCAGCTTAGGAACATTTATCGATAATTACTTTAGAAATGTGTTCTTTTGACTGAACTTTTACAATCTGGAGCGCAACCAGAATTTTTTTCGCATTTAAAATAACGCATTTATTAAAGCCAATCACTTTAACAGCGTATTATTAAATGAAAATTTAAATTCACCCTTCGATACGGCCCTATCTATCTCTGCAATGTTTATGAGATATCTAAGGGCGTATTAACAAATCAAATTCCATAGAATTCAAGGTGTCACTTCAACGTTCCATTGGCTTCAACAAAGGTTTTTAAGGAGGCGTGAATTTCCATTGAATTAAAAGGGAAAAATTGAAGATCAGCCGAAGAACTGATAAATAAATGGGTTGGTTTCCCATGCATTTCATTTTTCCAATTCTCTAATTTTATAAAACAATTATTTGACAATAGATATTACACACTCACTTACAGATATTGATTTAATTTCTATTTCGTATGCCCTCAATCAAAGTATAACTGAACTAACTGTAGAATTCATATCTGCACCAGCATTTGAAATAGGTACACACTTATCCAGAGATATAATTACCCCTCCACACACATTATCTATCACTGAAGGTGCATAATCAATTCATCAAATTCTATCATTGCTAAATACCATATAATTAAACAATTAAATAAGAACATCTTCAACATATAGGTACAGCAAAGAATGTATTTATAATTTAGTTACCGGTTTCGAGTTAAATCCTTTCTCACTGATAAATAAATACGCCGCCACGTGTTCAAAATACCTTCACGCTCTTATTAAAATGTTCTGAATTAATTAGGCTGGATATAAACAAAATATTGTAATTTAATTGACAAGGTACGACAAAACTTCATTGTAAAATAGTTTTAATTGTTCCCTTATTAGATTTCATCTTTTATGTAATTCATAGAGTTTTGTTTTACAATGCCAATAAATTATAAATTAACCACATTGCATTTTGATTGGTCGCCGTAATTCGCCGCGCTGCGCCGCGCTGCGCCGCACCGTCTTTTAGCCAATATCGCTCGCCGAAAAATATCACGAGCATAGAGATAGATTGTTTTAGTTGGCTCGCGGTTGTGGCAGCGCGGCTGCGGCTGTATAATTCCGATTTCTATGATCACGAGAATTTAGGTAGGTATAGTGTGACGTCAGTATTTGATTGGCTCTCAGAATTTATAAATTTAACCAATAAGGCACTCTCACTCAATCAATTCTCGATGATATATTTAGAGTGTAATGAATATCTACAACTCTTTACTTAATAATACCTATAGCATAGAGATCTTACCGGGGGTAGAGTGGCAATCTGAAGAATCGCTGCATGATGAGCAGCAGCACGTCACTCTTAAATTTATTGTCGAACGAACCGCTGTAATCAGAGGTCAATCTACCTAAACTATACACATATCTATGGGGAAATTTCTCTGAATTTCAGAGAAAATCACTGTGGCTACGTCTCATTATGAAAACGCCACAGATACCGTGGACACATCGTGTTGTCAAATGATTGGTAGGGATGATTACAAGGCCATGCTCATATCTTCATTCGGAGAATTCGTAGGTGAGTGGAAGAGAATAGTCATTTACACGTTGCGCTCAATTATAGCTTTACCTACTGAATTTTCAATTTTCACCGAATCATCATTTATAAAAAATTCAGTTATACCTCTGAACTTCTTGACTATCGATTTTCTCGGCCGTCGGCTTTCCTTATCGAAAGGATTTTTCATCAGCGGCATATTCTTTGGTCTTCTGTATTTATGCGTTGAGAAATCCACCACGACAGTGTTCCTCTTCATGATTCGCGCGTTTGCTGCTGGCTGTTTCAATATGCTCTACATTTACACCACCGAGGTATGAAAATTATAAAAATCATAAAATCAAAATATTGCTACTTCATCAGTAGTAAATATTGGAGAACAACTTTATTTAAATAATTCCATATAATATCCATGCCCTTTATTTTCACGGAATTTTCCGTTTCCATTTTCCGTGATATTCCTGTGAATGATTTTCAGGTCTACCCAACCACTGTCAGATCATTCGGCACTGGTGTATGTAGTGCTATAGCTCGGCTTGGCTCAATGAGCACACCCTATATTGCCCAGGTGGTGATGCCCGAAGTGTCAGTTTTAGCAGCTCTACTCATCTATGTGGGAGTGAATTTGCTCTGCTCCATTTGTTGCCTTTCTTTACCCATTGAAACTAAAGGTCGGGCAATGCCGGTAAGTTTTGGTCTGAAATTACTGCTTGTTTCGATAATATTCGGTATTTACTATAATTATTAAAACTTATCCCGTTGTGACAGAAGTTGTCGAATGAAATTGCACGGTTGATAATAAAATTAATTCACACAAAACAGTTTTGTATTTATTTATTTACATGCATACTTTTTAGTTTCTAAAAATAAATTTGTGGATTTTCCAAATTATGTAAAACTGTCTCCATATATTATCTGATCTGATCTGATCATATTTTTGTTTTAGCAATCTGTCGAGAGTACAAAAGTGAGTTATCATCGATCAGAGCCTGAGCAAGTGACAATGGAGTGACACCCTATCCGTGACTTCATACAATCTCATCGAAATAGTAACGCATTTTGCCTCTTCTTTAACTGCATTTTTCACTTCCAATTCTGCCTGACTTGAATTTACCAGACCAAATCCTGTAAAGTTAATCTTCAAAGTTAATCCTCAAATTGCAAGATGACGTCATAGTTGGTTATAACCATTTGTTGCTATGGTTACTATCTAAATATAGTTAAGAATTGACGTCATAGTTGGTTATAACCATTTGTTGCTATGGTTATATCTAAATAAGTTAAGAATTGCAAGAGGACTTCTGGTAAATCAAAATTATTCTGATAGATTTTGTTGAGAAGTTTGTTACGATGTTTGTGTATCTTTCAGTTTTAATGTCCATATCATGACAAATTGGAGTAAAATTCAATAATATTTGATCAAATATGTATAATTATTTATTACTTTTTGTGTGCCAGAAATATCAGAATTGATTTTATTTATAAGTTGGCTGTGATTCACTGTCATATTATTATCTGTTATACTTATTATTTGGATTTTTGTAGTAAAATATAATGATCGTTATGAAACAGCATGGTCGAGTTTTATTTTAAATCTGTGATATTCAAAGGGAAATTTTAGTAGTTTGAATGAAAATACTTAAGCCACAAACGGACCATATTATAAACATCAATGACTATATAATATACCATATTATAGCCATCGGACACTCTATTTTTTTTAGAGCAGACGAAAGATAGTCTAATCTCTATGGGAACTACTAATTTAATATGAAGTTCGTGATAAACATAAACATCATAAAAAAGCAAATAAAAATAGAAAACAATAAATTTTAGTGGTAAAAATCAAATTGCAATACTATTAGGATGGATTTATTACAATCAACGAGTGTTGTAGCTCGTTAATATGTAGATATTATGTTAACTATATGTTTTGGTGCATACAATACAATACAATGTTTTACACTATTTCTCGAATATAATTCCTTTAAAAAGATATAAAGTTCTTCATTAAAAAGCTAATAAAATCAATTAAATGTCAGGTTAAAAGCATGAAAGAAAAACATATTTGTAATATTGATACCGTAAGAAAACTGTTTAATTGTAGTACAAAATAACCAGATGGTTGTTTTGTACTGACAAAAAGCCTTTTTCTGAAATTACATTATTAATCAGTTTCACGTCTTGACATTATAGTAGTTCACCATAATATCATATATTTATTTCTTTAATGCATTCCCTAATTAATCGAAAAGTCTCCCTTTAAATTTCATTACCATATGACTTTTAAAATAAGGAATAAGAAACTATCAGCTTTACCCTCCCAAAATAAATTACTTGATCGGCAGATATTTAGTTAGCGAATAAAGGGTCCTTAAGGGTCATATTCCAGCGCACCAGTCGAAATTATGACCATAAGAATTCCGATTTCCTAAGTTTTTACTAAAAACATGTTTGTTTTAATATGCTATTTAGTATAATTTGGTTCCTAATAATCAGTTTTTTCAAAAGTCTATAAATCTAATTTCCTTCGCATAGTATACGAAAAAGTACAAGTAAAAATGGAGGGAATTCCTCAAATACCCATGATATCCTTTAAACTTAAAGAATCAACAGAGAATCCAGATTTTAAAAATATTAAAAGTGTATGTTTATATATTCATTACAAATTTTACAATTAATTATTTTATCAGAATGTAAAGCAAAGTTAATTTTCTATTTAGCTCTAGCTTTTTACATGTGGTCCAAATTCTAATTATAATAGTCCCATCTATAATTATGTTTGTAAAATTGTAAAATTATTGTTTTGGTATTTTATATAATTTTTTTGACACTGAGTTAAATGATAATAGTTTTCAAATATACATGCCTTGAAAATAAAAAAATATGTTAATAGCTTATGTGCATATTATAAATTATAGCCATTGAAAACATCAATTAATAGATTATAAAAAGAAAGATTGCATGAACTACTATGATTATCTACAAATACATCTAAAACTGAAATACAAGGAACCATTTAAACAGCTGGTCACCAAACACATGAGTAACATAACAAATTCCATGTCCCGCAATTAGCAATTATACCTGTCTCAACAGAAAAAGATGAACAGACCTCATAAACATAATTTTATTCTATAAACAAAACAACTTTTCAAAACTTTTCTTCAGAATATTAATTGACACCAGATATTTTGTTAAAAACAGCTGTACTGATTTTTAAAGTTTTATATTTTTACCATTTGCAGCCTTGTCAAATGAAAATATACTTTATTCCATTCTATTCTATAATAAAAGTTTATTATACTGCACTTAAATTATCAGTTCTACTATGAAATCAACTTTTTGTTTGATAGTCCACTGGAATTTGATAAATTTCTTACCTTGTAGTTTCTCGGAAAACCAAATATCTAAATCACTTTTATGTTTTTTATATTTTCAATGCACTAAACTAGAACAGTATTTTCAACAATTTATTATATGAACAATCTAAGAATCTGCCGTATCAAAATACTTGAGCTTTATTGATAAATCCATTTAAAAACTTTAATTTATATCTTCACCTATCTTAATATCATGGAATTTGTTCTTCAGAGTTAAGGACACATTGATAGTTTCATTAATATCAATATAAGTTAAAATAGTTATTTCTACTGAGTAATTATTGAATTTTTGCTTAAATCTTTTACAGTATATTCAAGAAAATTATGGTGAATCCAGCAATGCCTATGATAAAGAATTCTCAGAGTTAAACCAGTTGCGAAATGTAAGTTTACAGTGATTCATTTAGTTGTCCCCAACTAAATAATTATGATAATACATTTTTTAAATAATTTATTAGTGCATTGAAAATAAACCTTTATTTTGATTGTAATTTAGAATGTAATCGCAGCCCCTCATGACACCACTGGATTATCTCTTCTGAAGCGATATTTTGCACAATTGCAACTTTTAAAAGGCCGATTTCCTATGGAAGAAGGAGAAAAAGCAGCTATATCATTCACATGGTATGCTATTTTCTTCAAACTTTTTATCAATATTTTATGCATGAGACTGTAGTTTAAAAGTAGTTATTTTTTTGTTTCTAGGGAGGATCTATATTTAAAGGTTCCCATCACAGTAGCTGATGTCAGATTGGAAGAGGCAGCTATTCTGTATAATATTGGAGCATTGCATAGCATTTTGGGCTCAAAAAGTGCACGCACTGATTCTGAGGTAAATACTTATTTGAAATCAATTTCATTCTTTCGAATTGTCTGATGAAATCTTTTGTCGCGAAGTCATTATTATTAACATTTCTTAATGTTTCAGGGAATGAAGGTTGTATGCACTCATTTTCAATGCGCTGCTTGGGCTTTTCAGCAAGTTCATCAGCGTTATTGTGTCCTTCAAGCTCCCGATTTGGATAAAGACCTTCTAAAATTGGCTGAAAACATCATGCTGGTAAAAAATGGACCAATTCAGTTGTTATTGAGAAAATATTGACAACCATCTCTCGATAGGATTTTTAAAAAAATACATTTTTATCATTTTAGGCTCAAGCGCAAGAATGTATTTTAGAGAAATCCATTGTTGACAGTCGCAATCCGAGTATTATTTCCAAAGTTTCCCAACAATTAGTTGAGTATTACAAGCAGAATCTCTACTATCTCGATAGTGAGAACATCAGCTACGTTGTATCGGGAAAGGTTTATCGTGTAAGTAAGAACTTATTGGGTCAATTAGTTTGGGTAAACAAAATTCAATATTTCATTCAATTATTGGACTTAAATTTGTTCACATTTTCAGGGTATGAATTTCAGCGTAAGAGTTTGTTTCATCTGTAAAGTTTATTTGTTTAATAAATAATAATTCATTGGAATATTATTAACCTTCTTAATATGTTCATTGTAAAGTTCATGTTTTAACTTTTAGCATTCTCTATATAATTTTTGTCCGGCCATATCTCGTATTGTAGTTGATCGATCTTAATGAAACTTTGTCCATGTCTTAGTATCAGACAAGACTCCTTGCATACAAAATTTTGAATCATTTGGTTTAGAGGGGGCCTCTCTAGAGAGATTTGAAAAATCGCCCATTTTCAACCAACCATATATAGCATGGCTGTATTACGTTACGAGCTAACTAACTTATTGCCATAGGCTTAGATAGTTTAAATGTCAATGGATTATCACCTAAATATTGTATAGAAAACTGCAGCGATAAAAATATTTATCCGATCTCTATGCTAATTACTATCCTCCTTACGATTCCTTAGGATTGGAAAGCCCGTTGCTCTTTGAAAATGCTGTACAGTCACGCTATCTGCTTTTATTACATGGGTGTCAGTGCAGAGCAGGCTAGTAAATATGGAGAAATGGTTGCCTGGTACGAGGCCGCTGAGAAAAAGTTGACTGAGTCGGAAAAGTTTATGAAAGACTTAAAGTCAAAGGGATTCTGCGAGACGATGCACTTTGCAAGGGATGTTATGCAGGGAAAGTATGTCTTGTTAATTGCGTTGCTAAAAATAGAATTTGGATTTACCAAAGGGAATTTCCTTGAAGTTGTTGTTCTTGCATATTTTTAGGTATGAGAGCGCTAAGAAGGATAATGATTTTATCTATCATGATAAAATACCCGATGTGAATACTTTAGCGGAACCTAAAGGTGTGTAATCTACATTCTACATTCTGGTTATTTGAAAGCGAAAGCTGTTGAAACATTTTTCTTATCTTAATTTTATGTACTGCCCAAATGAAATCTACTATTATTTGATAAATTGTTTTAATTATTGAATAGAAAATACGTTGTTGTTGATGATGATGTTTTAGGAGCGACTCTCGTAAAGGGCATATCGTTTAATGCACAAGATCCTGAAATATACGGCGCTGATATCTTTCAGAATTTGGTTCCAATGGAGACTCACGAAGCTGCTTCTATCTATAGGTTGGAGATTTTAATAATTCTTTTACCTGAATTGAATAGAGTGGATGGATACAATGCGTCTTTGTGGAGTTTCTCCAATACATAAATAATTTGAATTGTTGGATTTTTGTATGACAAATATTTGGATTGTCTATTTCCTCATTTTAGTGAAGAGAAGGCCCGGTTATTGAGAGAAATAGATGCTGAAAGAGAAGTCAAGAATGACGAATTGATGTGAGCTACATAATGGTTTCTAGACCTATAAAATAGATAAAGTACAACTAAAATCTCTTAAAGGTGTTTATTGCCTTTGGTTAAATGAGTTTCTATGAAATTGTTAAAGATTATGTCATAATTTGGTGTGAAATTTCAGAAATACGATGATTTCTCTACAACTGGATCAGGAGAGCTTTTCATTGATTGATCCTCCCATTCCTCAGTCACTCATGGACTGTTGCGCAAAGTTGGGTGCGAAGCCTGATGTTGAGAAGGAGTTGGTAGATAAAATGAAAGGTGAATAAAAGAGAGAGAGAGACAGTTGAAATATTCAAAATCAATTACGTAAAACTGACTGGCAGAATCATTATTTTTTCATTTCAGGTCTTTCCTGTATTTGTCTTGATGTGAAATCTACATTAGACAACTTGAAAGAACAAATCGATAAGGAAGAAGAAGAAGTGGCGTCATTTCAGGTGAGGAATATTTACAGGAACATCCAACCATCCATTTTTGTCAACATTGGCTAGCTAACAGGATTATTATTTCATTATTATTGTTCTTCCTTTAGAAGAGTATTAATCGTTCCTTAGCGTCATGGCGAGGTGTCTCGGATATCAAACGAGACTATGCAGAATACATGACAGCATATGAGGCAGCATATTTGTCTAATCAGAAGCTGAGAGAGGCCCTAGATCAACACTTGCCTAATATCAGAATGCTGTGCCGACCCTTGCAGGAGATCAAAGAGAGGTTACCCTCAGTTACCTCTATGAAAGGTTCGTACTAACTGATTGCATTGACGGGTAATCGAGGGATTACTGTATCTGTAAGAGTTATCATTGAGTCTAGTAGAGAATATGGCGGATAATCGAGGGTAGTGGATTAGCTAAGGTCTGCTCTAAAAATAGTCATCCCTCGAAGTTTTAGAATTCACCAAATTTTCAGTTGTTGTTTTGATATGGAATTATGAATTCGCCTTAGATGATGACACCGAGAAAGAAATAGCCGAGGCTAAGCGTCTCCTGGATAAAGTGAACGAAATGGAACGCCAACGGGACACACTTTACAATCAACTTCGCGAGAGCATTCACAATGATGACATAACAAAGACGCTTCTATCCAATAAGGTGGCTGATGATAGGAAGAGTCAAAGCGATCTATTTGCCGAGTCCTTGCAAAAGCACGACTCTTTTCGCAACATTTTAAATCAAAACTTTGCAGCGCAGGCCAATATCCTTCAAGCTTTAGTAGACATGAATGCCACACTCGCACCAAAGAAGTTAGCCATTGCTGACACAAAATTAGCGTGAGTTACAATTTGTAATGTCTGAATCTTCTATAGAAAATGCAATCTTCAATTATCCTAAATTTTTAATATTATAATTATTACTACTTACACATTTTAGAAGTAGTAGATTTCAGAAATAAATAATAGTGTTTTATAATTGCAAACGTATTTGCTTTTTAATATTGGAAATTATTAATTTACCACTATCGAAATTATCTTTTTAGTCGCCATGAAGAGATCGCGAAATTAGAAATATCATTTGAAAGTTACCAGGACCTACTATCAAAATGTGAAGAAGGTTATAAATTCTATGAAACTTTGCTTCAAAAGAGTCATGAAATATGTCACAAGTTCACTAAAATACAACAAGCCTGCACGAAAGAGAGAAATGATTTCATCAGTATGTTCATATATTTCAAGCATAATGCATTTTATTCAGTCGATTTTATGGTCGCCATTTTCTTTTCAGACAGTCAGCAACAACCTCAAAACATCCCCCAAGTATCCACACCACAAGTTGCACCAAACTCGATGAATATTTCGACGTCCTTGCCTCCTCAGCCACTCATGTCCACCCTCCCTAATGTGGGCGGCCCCGGTAGCTCCACAGCTCCACCCGGCAATATGCCACTAACTCTTGGTGAAGTAATGCGAGCCAGAGCAGCTGCGAAAATGTCCGCTGATCCTTCGCAAGGTAAGAAGGATAGTTCTCAAGAGGCCCCGAAGACAGAGAATCGTGCAAATGCACCCGGCATGCCGCAAGCTGCTTCTCAATACTCTAACAATGTGAGACAATGTGCCACAATCAACAAGACTATCATTTAATCTAGGAAATAAGGAGATAATTGAATTTCTATTGCCTTCTCATTATTTATGCAGGTTCCATCTTTTCCTTCAAGTAGTATGGCAGGACCTACTTACAATCCTCCTTCCTCTCAAAGACCGCCCGAACAAACTGGAGGCTTAAATGTTTCCCAGCAAAATTATGTGTCCGGTCAAGGTGGTAATTATAATCCACCGGTTTCACAGACTCACGGCTTCAGCTCTATCCCAAGCTCACGACCTTACACGCATACGCCTCCATCGACTAATCCTGGCCAACCATTGAGTAACCCTATGGGTCATCAAGTACAGCCACATCAGCAATTCCCAAATATAACCAATCAACAAAACTATCCGGGAATGCAACCCCATCACAATCCTTCCAGCCCAAATCAATTTCAACCTGGAAAATGTTCATACGGTATGCCAACCGCCGGGAATGTCCAAAGTGCAAACCAATTTTCCGGTCCAACACATACTAGCCAGAAGCCCAGTGGCAATCCATCAGTTCCCTATCAGTCTCAAAGCATGACTACACCTGCAAATCAGGCGGGTCTTAATCAATATGGACAAATTCATTCTCAACATATTCCCTCAAATAGCATTCCTACTAACCAGTTCTCTCAAAATGGGGAATTTCAAGCACAAAAAATGCAGAATATGACTCAAAACTTTCAAGGAATGAATACACCCGCTGTTAGTCAAGGTCACTTTGCTCAGACTGCACCAAATAATTTTCCAGTCCAGCCAAGAATCACGAGTCAAGCAAACCAAACTCTAATGGGTAAGATTCAACCTACAGGTCAGAATTCAAGTATTCCACACCAACAATACCAGACAAGTCAGTTTCAGCAACAATTTCAATCGTCATTTAGTCAACCCGGTTTGCAACAATTTCCAGTGTCTGGTCAATTTTTACCAGGTCAGAGTCCATCTGCCTCATTACCTGGACAAAGTCATCAAAGAATGATGCAACCTGCAGGACAAACACAGCCTGGACAATTTCAACAAGGACTAGCACAACCTGGAAATTATCAACAGGGACAAGCACAACCGGGACATTATCAACAAGGACAAGCACAACCGGCAAATTATCAACAAGGACAAGCACAACCTGGAAATTATCAACAAGGACAAGCACAACCGGCAAATTATCAACAAGGACAAGCACAACCTGGAAATTATCAACAAGGACAA
>JAYMFX010287766.1:0-17388 GCA_036784945.1 Monocelis spectator
TATATCGTGTATTTTATGATAAAACACTTGTTGTCTATTCATTTTATTCTCAAAATTCTACCGAAAACAAACCTCTAGAATAATAAATTCATAAGTTTATATTAATCAAATCATATACCGACCATTTTTTTCTGATTCCTTTGTGGTTTCCGTCTGCTTGGAGCTGAGACGATTACGCACAACGTTATCCTCTTCTTGCGCTTCATTATTCGTGTTGGAATTACAGGTAAGATAGTTTGTATCAGTATTTACAGACAAGTTAACATTGGTTTGAGTGCTGCGTTGATTAGACTTTTCCTCATTCTTATCCCCAGTCGGAGAATTTTGAATCACTTCTTCACTGATGGATTCCTTAATAATGGGAGAATTCAACGCTATAAAGGCGGCTAAGCACGCCCCGGCTCGTGGTAATGTCACGTGATCTACATGCGGATAACCATGCTGGCGGGCATAATTCTGACTGGATTCCAACCGTTTATATAGAAAACCACCTTCAGGAAAGATTATCAGCCACTTTCTTTTGAGCTTGGTGAAATGCGTTCTCAGGTGGTCAGTCAAGATTTCCACCTGTTTATTTCTAGTGGATCGGCCCTAGGTATATGAAATCAATTATAATAAATGAAAAATTGATCACGTGATTATTTTAAGCAATTGTATTGGGATTTAAAATGAAAACAAAAACAGCACATCAATGTAGTATATACTACAACATAAGATATATATCAATTTTATCGGCCCAAAAGTGCCAAAAGAAAGAATTAGAAAGGGCACATTATCGGTGCTTAAAAAGTCTCAAGAAGAAGAAGAACGACGAAAAATGCAATTTTTGCCCGGCCATATCTTTGATGTAGTTGATCGATCTTAATGAAACTTTCCCCATGCCTTAGTATTGGACAAGACTCCTTACATGCAAAATCTAGAACCATTTGGTTTAAAGTGTGCCTCTCTATATAGAGAGATTTGAAAAATCGTCTATTTTGAGCTAACTATAGCATATTGCTATAATTCTCTAGGCTTAGATGTCAACAAACAATTTAACTAAAATAAAATGATCTTATAAAATACAAACATCTGTTGCACAATTATGATATGTATTGTGGATTGATTATTTCTAGCAAGAGTCTCTCTTCTTTGTATACCAGGGATGCTTCTGTTTGTACTGACATTCATATACAGTAAATCATATTATATTGAAAGCTGAATCAATTATAAGAATGGAAAGACATTATAGAAATGTACATACTTACATAGTAAGCTGCTGATGAAAAGATATTATAAACTATATAGGTATATACATAACATTAGGTGAAGTACGCCTGGTAAAAACTGTCACTCTAATTGGTGAAGACTGCGTATATAAACTACATATGTCGCTCACAACTCTAAATAAATCTGATTAGAAGATAATAATCGCGTCTACAATACATTGTATAATATATTCAGATTGGTACTCAACAGAATGATCAAGGTGAAATCAACTTTTAAAAGTCTATAAAAAGAAATCCATCCTTTCATATCAGAAATTTAAACCGTAACACCGGTACCTTAATTTCTATACTTAGTCGCTTTGCAATTAGATAGATGTTAACTCGATGATAGATTAGAGACGTCATTGTTTGTATAACAAATGTACCCACAGGGAGATTTTTCAACTAGTAGTAAGAGTAGAAGACTTTTAGAATTATGCTGTCATTGAATAAATCATCCTAAATAACAGTATTAAGAAAAGTTAGAAACAAAACAACTTCTCAGATAATTATTATTAGAATGAGGTATGCAAAACAAATGATTGTAATATGAATTATTAAATAACTGTACACTGCAAATCTATCTATCTATCAGCAACGCAGTTTCGAATTAATCAAACTGCATGTATATGTGATAGCTATGGTTATCAAGTGCTGCGATGAACACTGGTAGATTCCGGTAGATGATAAGAATCAACGATGAAAAATAAAAAATCATTCAGATTGAATCAATGATTCAGTTGAAATTTAATAATTTCATGAAAAGTTATTGGCGATTTGATTTGATTTAAAAAATAAATTATAATGACTATACGACTAATTTAGCTATAAATTAGCTGACCAAACTTTCACAAATTGTTAATAAACTGATAGAGTATCTCTAATTGTCTAATCTCTCTAACTTCTATAGAGAGAGTTCAATTATTTCAACTTGAGATAATATTGCAATAAAAATTGAATGAGACTGACTAAACAAAGAATACAAGCTGAAGTATAATAGTAGACATTAGCAAGCAACCGTTTCACAAATTAAGAAGCTGCTAAAAGTTGATTTATCTATCAATGGAATATTTCTGAATAATCAATGCTATTATAATTCAAGATTATTTATTGTACATTAGATTTTCATATGGAGAAAATAGCAGATTAAAATATAAATAAAACCCAACTCTTTTCCTTTCTGATAATGTTAACATTAAACATTTATATCTAATTCAGATCTTTTACACCTCTAAAGCCTATTTAGAAATTCTCGACTACAAACCTCGTCCATTAGTTATTAATCAATCCAACCAAGTTCAGATCAGTTTCAATTCCTCACGCCATTCGCCTTAGCATTACTTTCTCACATTCTAATCAACAATATTTACAGTCAACATTTCTCGTTCATATAATTCTTATCCTAATTTAAAGAAGCTGTTATTTAAATTTATTATGTACTGTAAGATTGTTTCATCATTAACCGTTCATGTACATATGAACCATTATATTACATTGCTGCGATTATTAATTCATTTCAATTTTGACCTACTGTCAAAGATTATATTTAAAACCAAGAGTTCGTGTTGAAAACTAACTATAATTTACGTCAATTTCAATAAGTTTGCAGTTTTAGTTTTAATGTAATGAGTATCTTATACTTTTAAAAGGAGAAAATAAATCTGCTGACGAAAGATTACCTGCTGAATGAAATAGTCATTATGTAGATTACAAGTCCAACCGAAAGGTGTCCATTTGAATAATATATCAAGAATCCACATAACATCGCTCAAAGCATCATCCTTTGCTTGAAAGTTGGCAATGAGGCATGGTACGTCAGCTGTAGTTTGGTGATTGACTAACACTATACTTTCCTCATTAATGCAACGCTGAATATCCTCTCCATTGTCATAAACTAAAGTAACAAGTAAAGAATAAAGTAAGGCTCATACTTTTAATCTTGGTTAGTTTCATAATCTTATTCATCTCTCAGTTTGAATCCAAGAATTTTATTATTGGTATCTAGAGACTTCTTGAGGTTATTCTTGTAGATGCCCGTGTCATACTAATTTCTGTAGTTCATATTGTTGAGCGTATAAAGCTTACAAAGCATTGTTTTATAAAAAATCTGGTTCAATTAATTAGACTATACTATAATTGAAATAATAATAGAATTTTGATTTGAATGAAATGAAAATACTTACTTTCATATCCTCCAAGATAAATCCATGTGGTAACTGGTATTTGAATATAAAGAAAAAATATTCGCTCAATTCGATTAAACAAGTGTGGTCTTCTCTTCAAAACAAATTTCAAAATTACAATGAGTATAGTGTGAACAGTGGCAGATATGACTATGTTCAGTACAATAAGAACATAACGAATATATCGCTTTAATATTGTACTGGGCGTAGCTGATTCACTTCTGGAAAAATAAATTAAAATGTTAATATATATATATAAATAACATCCTATCAATCATGATGAAATACTTAAAATGTATAATTTATTGCAATAAATTGTATCTGAATACTTAATTATTATTTAGTCATATTCAATTTATTTAAATGCAGTTTTAAGCTTATTGGCTAAACCCATAATTCCCTAATAAAGTGTTTTTATACAGTCTTTGTTTTATTGATTAGATGCAGTAGGTAATATAAACAGCAAGGAAGTTTTTTTATGTAAAAGGTATATTACTGAATCTTTCATCGCTCAACTTTGCATTTTATTAGGAAATTGGTCAATTCATACCAACCAGAATGGTTGGCAACTAATTATATTCATTTAAATGCAAATTTATTTAACTAAACATTATATACCCATCATCAACCTTTTCTTGTGATGTATACAGTCAATCAGATATAGAGATTATAATGAGTTTGTAATTGGATCAGAAGTTTTCAGTTAGTATATTTAACTATAAAATATATTATAGTTCTTATGTTGTTAACATAGAACTCAATATCAAGAATGATATGTAACATGCTTCTAAATCTAAAACTAGTATTGGTTAATACTGGTAACTTTATGAAACAACATTTGAGTATAACAGGTTATACAAAATGGTAGATATTAATACCTTTAAAGAAGAGGATTTGTTTAAATGATTTTAAAATTATTTACCTTAATAATATTCTTATTTACCTTTAGAAATAAATTGAAATATAATTTAAAGTAAATTTTATTTTTAAACTGCTAAGTGAAATAAAATTTATGATAATAATAGTTAATTTGTAAATTATTAATTATTATAATAAAAAATGAGAGCATACTTTACTTAACAGCTAATGTTTATAAACAAAAACCTAGCTTTAGCGATTTATCGCATTTAAGCATCCATTATTAATAAATACGACCATATTCGTAATCATAGGGGTACAAATGTAATTATTACTCTATGTTCGTAACGATGTTGTCTTATGTAATAACTGAAACAAGTTCTTGGACATACCTCATTTTTAATTTTTTTGAAGTTTAAATAACCAGTAGCAATTTTCCAATATTATAATACCGTATTAAAACCTATATTTTTAAATCACGAGAAAACATAGAGCCACAGACTACTCTATGGCTACAGAGAAATAAATGAGGATAAAATAATGTATAAAATCGAGAAGCTGAATCTGAATGTATAGGCAGGTGATACTAACTCCTTTCAATCAAAACATTGTTCTTCTAGTGAGTCAGACAGTTAAAAAATAGTTTGATAAAAAATCTAATTATAAAGAATGTTTATAAGCTTAAAGGTACACCCACAGAATACAGACACTTAGAGTTACCACTCCGACTTTTTGTTGTTGGTATACCATTGACTAATTGGTATGCATAGACTAAATTATGTATAAAGAGTAAAACTTTTTATTACCAATCAAAAATAGAATACTTTTTAAATGGGTTTGCACGTGATGACTTTCTTGAAAAACCTTGCGCCTTTATATGTTGTATTAAATCGACAATATCAGATGCGTGGACAACGACCGTATGATTGTATATAATAATATCAATATTTTAACTATAATTTCGTTGTCCGTGATAAGATGTCTCATTATAATAAATGCTTATTAATAAAAGAGAACTAAACAAGAGAATCATCAATAGTATATCTATCTAATTGTTTTGGCATTGTATATTTCTGCTGGAAGTGGCGTTTATAAACATTTGCATTTCTAACAATTATCTCATCAATATTGGTTTGAATGAATTTTCTAAAAATAAACTATTTTAGAATTTATAGTAATAATCGATGAGGAGTCTTAATAAATAAGGGCTATCTAGGTATCACATTTTTAAAAATTATTCAGTGATAAAGGGGCATTTTTTAATAAAGAGAAACAGTTGGAACCAAATTAGTAGATTAGAGATAATAGATCCCTAATCTATTATCTTTGGTTGTAACAGTCAGCTCGCTTTTATTGAATTTACAGATATCACCTCTAAATAGGAAACGAAAAACAATTAAATACTAGCTTGGAACTAAGAATTAGGCTATAAAATATAATGCATTAACGCATACATATATAACTATGCCATAAGGAAAAAGAATTTTTTTCACAACAATTTCAAAACTTATATTAAATGAAAATATGTTATAACTATGTACTAAACCAACAAGTCGGATAAGATGTTTGAATACAATAGATATATAGACCATGATTATTTAAGAGATGATTCTTCAATAGAGAAATGTTTCTCTTTAAACCTTCCAACGAATTCCATCATGATCAGGCAAAACAGCCTCCACAACACCATAACCAAGGGTATTACCACTTGCTCGCATCGTAAAACGCTGTCCACTTTCGATGACCTAAATTGAGTTTCAAATAATAAAGTAATAACAATTTTTTTGATTATGAGTTTTATTATTCAAATGTAACTAACCATTTTCTTCTGAAAGTTTATTGTAATAGTAGTATCTTCGCCAGGCATAACCATCTCTTTAGATTCAGGTAATTCTAACGCAACAGGACAGTCCCAGGACTTGCTGTAAGCCTGGCACTGGTAGTTAGACGTGTAAGGTTTATTACGACCTCCTTCAGCTTTGCTCAACATGTATACCTGAAATGAAAACAATGGTCAACTTTTCAGTCATACGTAGAAGAATTTACTTTTCACAATATGATTACTTTAAGCGATATAATTCGTGTAAAAATAAATTTGTACTAAAGTCAAGCGCAGACCATGCACTAATGAAATATCTGATTGGTCGACTTATCTTTAAAAATAGGAAAAACAAAAGGATTAATTTAAAATTTTTAGAGCAATGATATCAAAATTATTTTAACATTATGGAATAGATTTTCACCTTAGCGCGCACGTAATTATGCATCGTAGCACTTTTTGGTGCTGTGATTATCATACCACGTCGCAAATCATCTCTTTTAGTGCCTCTCAGAAGTACCCCGACTTGGTCACCAGGTTCAGCTTTATCTAGCAGTTGGCGAAACATTTCCACACCTAGAAAATAGTAATAAAAACATTAATTTATAGTCATGTGTTTCAATTTGATTATAATATTTTCTTTATAACTATGTGAGCGCATGTTATTTTTGTTGTGTACAACAAAAATAACATGATTCATATGTAAATGATTTACAGATTAAATTTAGTAATTTTGTTTGCATGACCCACCGGTTACAATAGTCTTGAGAAACTTGTCATAACCAACGATTTCGACGGGGTCATTGGGCCGTAGAATGCCTCTCTCAACTCGACCAGTAGCAACTGTGCCACGACCAGTGATCTGAAACACCTGCTCAATAGGTAGATAAAATGGTTTGTCTTTCTCTCTTTCTGGCATTTTCATATTATCGACAGCTTCAAGGAGATCAAGAATCTTTTTAGCTCCAACTTCCGCATCCCGATCCTAAAATTAGTTCCAAGACTAATCGTTTTTAATAAATTGCACGCATTATTTTGTCTGACATCGAAAATGAAAGAAAAAATATCAATACCAAAAACAAAAAAGGTAAGGTATACCAGGCAATCGCCTACCAACCATGCATTTATGCTGTCGGATTTTAAATGAACTGTTAATTATTTAAGTCATACCTCGAGAGCACAAAGAGCTGATCCACTGATAACTGGAGTATTATCTCCATCGAATCCATATTGACTGAGTAATTCCCTAATTTCCATTTCGACCAATTCAACCATCTCAGAATCGGCGGCATCTACCTTATTAATGAACACAACCAAAGAGGTGATACCAATTTGTTTAGCCAATAGCAAATGCTCCCGGGTTTGTGGCATCGTGCCATCAGTAGCAGCCACTACGAGAATAGCCCCTTCCATTTGATTAGCTCCAGTAATCATATTCTTGATGTAATCAGCATGTCCGGGACAGTCAGTGTGAGCATAGTGTCTGTTATCAGTGCTGTAATCAACAACTGCAGCATTGATCGTGATGCCACGTCTTTTTTCTTCAGGTGCGGCATCAATATCCTCATAAGAATGATAAATAGCATTCTTTTTATTAGATAAAACTGAAATAAAGGACGCATTGGGCTCGCATAAATAAATTGCCAATAAAATGTTCATGTAGTTATTAATAGAAAAGTAGAATTGTCATGAATATTTATTTTGCTAACAATTGGGTAGGTAAATTTTTGACACATTTTAACTCAGACATAAATCTATATAAAATAAGCTATATGGAGTTGATGAAACTCTATTAATTTAAACATTCCACTAATATTTAGTCTTAAAATAAGCAAAGTATGTAATTTATTATATACTGTAAAAGAAGATATATCAAATTTTATACTATACAAATATAGTAGAATAGGAATATACTTTTTGTGATAGCTGCTGTCAAACTGGTCTTGCCATGATCTACATGACCAATTGTACCAATATTCATGTGTGGCTTATCTCTGACAAAAGTCTTCTTAGCTCCCAAATCAAGTGGTTTAGAATATAAGCAAGATGTCCCATGAATATATTTCTAAAATGAAATTAAAAAATTCTTAAATTTCATATTAAAAAGTGGAACAAAAATTAAATGTTAAATATTATGGTTCACATTAAGTTAAATAAAATATGCAATGGTATTAAATAATGTTAAGTATAAAATTATAATGTTCAATTTAAAGAGACTTACTAAATGTGGGGCCAGTAATGAGCATCTTGTGTTAAAGATATAGGATCCTACAATTCAATAAAAAAGATAATGTCATGGTTAATAATGGCTCAAAAAGCTATTATTACATTCATGATCTATAGTATAATAACCCTCCATACAATGACTTCCTTCTTGCAGCCACTAAAACATTTTGTCTAGAAAAGGTTATATTTTGAAACAGACCACTCTACAATGACGACCCATCCTTACTAAACTAAGAACAACAATATTTTTCAAATTTTGTTTAATTTCCCCTTTAAAACATATTGAAAGTTAAATAACAGCAGAAATCATTTGGATGAATAAATGAGTCTCAGCAAGTTAGCTTGTTCCCTCTAGGATAGCTGGCATACATGAATTAAACAGTTTTATCCAGTAAAACAAATGATGAAAGGTATTGGGAAAAAAATGTTCTCAACCATTTTTAGTCTTTTAAGAATAAAAGATATTGAGAAACCAACTTAAAAGCAATACAACTCTAGATTACAAATTAATTCAAAGAGAAGAAAACAGAAGTTCTGATATGAAGTATTAAAATTAGGGGTGATTAAAATTTTCATTGAATTCAGGGCTCATTTTATAGGACATATATCTAATGTTCAATTTGTATGTTTTCTTTTTTGCTATCTATAGGGGGGCCCAGAAGTCCCTATGGTTCATTTTTGAAGTTTACTAGCTAAAAGTTGCTGGGGTATTGCTGCTGGTGAGAGGCTAAACATAGGTGTCATAATATCACTCGTGTCTAGGATTTCTGTCTATACCTATGCTGTATTGATTGATTGCCATGAAAACGTCAAATTAGAATGCTGTGCATAAACTCATAATTAAATAATAAATTTTATCATTATTTTTTGGTTACCACTCTAAGATATTCTTTTAATTACATTTATGTGCTATTTATTGCAATAGATAATTTTATCATATCGAACCCCCGAGGTAAACTTGAATGTGCCCTTTTCTTTATTGTATATATGTTCTTTATTTTATCTATTCTATCATTTATTATGAGTCACGTCACTGTATACTAGTGGAAACAAAATGATAATAATATTGTTATAGACCTTCTATATATACTTTCTACTGTCTATATTGTATGTAATGCTTTTCTCATGATCCCAAAATTGTGTGCAGCCCTGGGCAGTAACACTTACATAACGTTTTTTGCTTATAAAGCCATACAAAATCATTTGAATACTAAAAATTCTACATAATCCTTTAACATTAAAGTTAGCTACAATCTTAGAAAAAAAGTAGAAATCATTCTTAAACGGATCTCTCTAGCAAATATATTTTTTTAAATGCGTAGGGAATTCTTACCTAAGTTAAGAACTTGTCTGGTATTTTGGATCAACATGATTTCTATATTTTTTGAATTAACTTTATAATAATAATTTAAACAAAATAATATGCGGAAAAGAAAACATGCTATAGAGAAGAAATTATTTATATCATTGTCATAAATTTAGAACACATAAATTACATCTTATAAAAGCTTGAGTCTTAAAAATATAACAAAATCATCTATAACAATATGGAATGAATGGTTAAGTTCAAAATATCTTTTTTTTCATGTCTTTTCAAATTTCTCTTATGTTTTTACCAATCTACCAACGGCCATGAGAAAATTTCCTCTGTAAAATGTGACTCTCAGATGTTTTGTTGATTTCATAGTTTTAATTCTTTTTTTCTGCTTGGAAAAGGAGAACTTTTATTTTGTTTTCGCACCAAATTGATTATCTACTATGAACTCACAGAGAATGTAGGATCTCGAGCTATATCTAGGTATAATGAAGAAAGTGTGGATTCAATGAATATCACTACACTGACCATGTACAACTCATTAAATGATGTAGTGTTGTAGAAGTAAATTTGTTGATAAACATTTATTGGTGACTGAATATTTTAAGGAAAGAAATAGGTACTATTCAAGCTCCTTGCGAAGTGAAGAGTATATTGAAAAATGGCATTATCTAAACCAATATACGAGCAACAATTTGGATTTAGAAAATATCATAGTATATACCATATTATTTGTCGTTCTGGATAAAGTTTTAGATTGATATTGAGTAAATGTCTAATGAAATAAGAGTAGGACCATTTGATCAACTACCATGTTTCATGCTTATTGTCTACGAGCAATTAATTTCTTAATAAGAACTAATTAAATAAACTGAAGTAAAATAAAAAGTAATTTTAAATGCCCTTTATTGGTGAAAAGCCTCATTATCGGTATAACATGAACAAGAAAAAACTCAGCATTAAAAATAGCAGAATAAATAACGATCCAATAATCAAATCATTTTTGCACATGAATCTTCATTCTATTCGACATCTTTGACAAAGATGCGAGCACAAGCGCTAAGGTAGAGAAACACAATAACGAACAGTTTAATTAGCAGAATAGAGTAAGTAGCGCACACCAAAATTAGAAATAACTATAGATGACAAAACAACAAGTCCATTTCGAAGTCTTAAAAATCACAAGGGCAATCAAATAGTGATAATGGTGTGTTACCGATACAGTCAATGATTAACACTTAGCATTTATAAACAGATAAGCACTAACATAAAGATGTTGCTATTTAATGCCATGTAGATAGTTTCTAAAAGTGCGCTTTATCAATTAAGGTTAATATCATAAGAGGACACAATGTATAAATATGTTATAAAACAGCAGACACGTTTACTAATTAACTTGAAAATGCGATGTAAAGTTAATAAAGGATGTAACGAATTAAACGATTGCAAATATTAAGTTCTTATTCAGTCTTCTTCTCGCTTTCAGATTCTTTTGCTCTCTGAAATAGAAAGGAACAAAAGTTGAGCATCTATTTCAGTAGAGAGAAAAAAGCTTACTAGGCAAAACAATGCTTACCTCGGGGGAATGCTCATCACTTCCTGATTCATCATCACCTTTACTTCTGGAGCTTCGTCGTCTTCCCCTTCCACGTCCTCCTCTGCCACCACGACCACGTCCTCTACCCCTTGGGCGTCCACCACCTCTAGGACCCCCGCCACCGCCACGACCTCCCTGATATTCTTCCTCATAACCACCATAGCCTCCACGGCGAGGGGCAAAAGCAAAGCCACGGCTGACAGTGTAGCCATCATCATAATATCGGCTACCACGTGGATCAAAATAATCATCCCTACGCATCATGCGATCATTATAGGGCATCTATAAGTTTCCCAAAAAATATTTTTAAGTAAATAAAATCGCTTAAAAGAGAATACAGACATAACATGGTATATGCCTTGGGGTCATGATAGAATCTTACCCCGCCTCCGCGACCACGTCCATAATAATTGGGCTCGCTATAAAATATACGACCTCCACGACCTCTTCTATTATCCATTGGAGGAGGTGGGGGACCTCTAAAATCAGGGCGACCACCACCATATGGCCTACCTCTTCCTCGTCCACGACCTCCTCTTCCGCGCCCTCGGCCGCGAAACCCAGGTCTTTTGTCCAGAGCATATTTACTACCCTCAACAGCTGTGCCATCGGGTCCAGTAACATTTGCAGCTTCTAAGCCTTTTTCGCCCTGAACAACATCAAACTCGACCTCTTCGTTATCTCCCACTGATCTATTCCATTTGCGAGGATTGTTCTTTATAATTGACGACTAAAAAGAAGCAGGGAATCATATAAGTAATTTCAAAAGCTGATTATGAAAATGAATGTTTAATATTTTATTAAAAGTGACGAATTTAAATCTTAATTCAAATATAACTTTATCTCCATACATTACGTGAAACACAATTTTTATGACAGGTTAAGTATTAATAACACGAAATTCATGACATTTTATTTGGGGAGGGGAAATCCTGATTTGATTAGTTAATACTTTCAATGAAACAGTAAAGGTGTAGAATGCAAATTTATTATTCGCATACCCTTAAACAGAGACTTTCGAATAGTATAAATGACATACTTTCAACTACTAAAGCTTTACCTTAGCTGAAGAATATATACAATTAAAGACAGTTTTCAAGTGGAAAGCGACACATTTTTCCCAGAAACTATATCACTACACAGTAAAGCAATTCTTAACATGAATCACATCTGGAACAAATACCTAACTGTTTAATCATAACCTACATTTTAGAAGCGCAGACGCTTAGTGAAAATTTCTCTGTGAGTTTGCTATACTACCTCTCATAGCTCATAGCGCTTACTCATCGCAGGCAAATACAGAAATGTAGAAAAATTAACTCTAGAGATAATCATCTCACCCAGTCAGCGAATGAGAGCATGGCATTTAGAAAACATAATCAATATTTACCGACTTTATTACTATCGACTTGTAGTTACTGGGTAAGAAAATCAATAGAAAGCATAAGTGGTCGGCGGTAGCTGGTCAACATATGCGACAGCACTTTAAATTGTAATAGTGACATTGAGATATAAAATATACAGAGAAGCTTTGAAAACCATATATAGGTTAACTACATACACATATGTCCTAGATATAAAATAAAGCACATTATAGACAAATTTCGAGTGCACGTCACATTGTATAAAAATATCACGATGGGCTCTACATAATATTGGGGACAAAGCTCATTTTTATGTAATTTATATTATTAAATGTTAAAAATGCTGTACAATATACATATCAATATAGTTAAGAACAGCATTTTACTTGATGGATAAAAATATCCTCATTATTGTCTGCTCGGTTGATAAATCCATAGCCGGACTTCACATTAAACCATTTGACCTTTCCTCGAACTTTGGTGACTATAAAATAAAAATTGTAAAACCATCAGCGGGTTTAATTGTTCTAAAGAAATAGTGTTTAACAAATAGCTATGGATTGCCACTTTTACCCAACAAATTGAACTACACATGTAGCTTGTCAACAATATAACATAAGAAATGACGTTTCGGTCTTTAGGTGGGGGATGTGATATCGAATTATATTGAAATAGGTACACATAAAAAATAATATTTGATTATAAACTTAGAGAAGCCATCAAGCTTCAAAAATTTGTAATAAGTTGTGAACAAATGATTTAAACACACAATTAAGCTTAACTAGTCAGCTCTACTGAATGATGTTGAGTCTACCAAATTTTGCATAATGCAGTAGGCTTAGTTGAAATATAAAAAATTATCAGTTTTCTATGCATCATTTTAAACTACACAATCTTCTCTTAGATGCATGATATCCTACATTAAATATTCATTACTAATTTGCTTTGGACAATGTTGTCAATTTGAAGTAAAGAATGGGATAAGTCAGATATAACCACTCCTAGAAAAGCTAAATTAAAATGACTAGTTTTAATTTATTTATAGTATTAACTGTCATTTGTATTTAATCAAAAATAGTACTGTAATAGAACACCTACTATCTTTACTAATTAAAATATGTGAGATAAAGTAATACCAATTAACACTTCTGCAATGAGTTTTCTTTACTAAATACGATTTTAAAGTAGTAAAGTGCCTTAAACAAATACTTTTTCCTATTTAAGTAAACTAAGAATATATTCATATCCTATAGAATTTTAAATATACATGAATATGTATGCATGACTTTGAAAGTAAAAACAAAATATAAAATACTCAATCAATACTTAAATTGATATTAATAACTGTTGTATAAAATAATGAATCTTGCCTAAATGGAAAAATAAATCATTGTTGCATGATTTACATTTTTCCTATACACAAGTGGGATAACAGAATTATATCTAGTAGATTTTCTGAGCATATCATCAGTAAATATTTTACTTACTTACCTATTATATTTATTGATTTATTTACCTATTAAATGATACTCTTAATTTATTTTAAAAGGCTAAACTTAAAAATCAAAACTTACCATGGTTCTCATTCTATACTAACTTATTAGAATATCACTGATAGGCAGATTTCTAATCACATTTCAAGAGATTTTCCCTATTCCATACACATGTTTACAAAAAGTATAATGCTATCAATTAGAACATATGTCAAACTAATGTATCTGTCATTCAACATTGTGTTTTTTTCCACACAACTTAAAAAATCAATTCCCTAATATTATTTCTGAAAAATATAAATGATATTCAGGAAGAACTTTAATGGAACATATGAGGTTATTATGTCACTAAGTCATACTGTTCCAGAAACAACTTTTTTAACAGTGAACTACAAGACAATTTATATTGATTCATATGGTTGTTTCGAAACTATTTTATAAGAAAATTAAAAAAACATCTTTAATTAATGTTAATAGATTAGCATACATATTTAAGGAAATTTTTATTTAATTATTGTCAAACAATTACAACAATATATTTTTAAAATGTATTTCATTAATAAGGTTAATAGAAATAATAAAAACTAAAAAGAGATAAAATCATTTGATTAATAAACTATAACATTTTTTATATAATATTTAAAAATTAGCATTATTTTAAATAAGTAAAAACGGTTTGCATTGTTTATAAAAGCTGACTTAAACTAATTAATTTAATATGTATCAGTATCAATTATTGGTCATGCTAAATCTAAATTAATCATTGTCTGTACAGGTACTCATTTTGATACCAGTTTCCTGAGATCCCTGAGAGCTCTGTACATACTTTTCTTTCAAATAAATGAATCCCTAAAAACTTTGAACTTGAATTGAAAAAAAATCATCAAAACATTTATGATCTGGCCTTTATCCATGTAAGAATACCCTAGATTGGAGGGCAAGTGTTCTAACCATTCGACAAGTACAAAAGAATGACAAATTGATAAGCTCATAATTCTTAAGAATTATATTATTATCAAGAAAAAAAGGCAGTGGCACATTTGTATAGAAAAATTTGATTATTTGTTTGAATATTAGCATACCAGCATGTTTAGAACACTATAAATTAAAATGCCAAGTTACATTAAATAAATGCATGTAACTTTATTGACTCACTTATTAATATGGTTAAACACCATGTTATAATATCAACAGACCACATTTTCATATCATTTGTCAATATTGGTTCTAATTTGCAGTTTGCACATTGCAAATAAAAATGGCAAGTTACAGAAAGTAAATTACTGTAACTTGACTCAATATAGCTAGACATCCAGCTAGTTATGAGATTAACTAATCAGAATGTCTCATTTACCATCAATTTAAAATATAAGCTAAATATTTACAGTCAAAATAGAAATCTACTATTAATAAAGCATGACACTTACCATATGTATCTATGCATAACTATGAATCAGAATAAGTTCTTATTATTGTATAAATAAACTGACAGTTGAGTAGAATATGTTCCCAGTGTCTGTATAAAACAATGGGAACATCAGCAATCAACATATGCCATCCTATATTCAGCAATCAACATTTATTAAACTTGACCAAAGCAAATGACTATGGAAACAAAAGTAATGCCAATTTGGAATGACTATAGTACATCATTATAGCTATGAAATTTGGTTTGGTTTGGTTTGAAATATTTATAATTTGGTTATAAAAATACTTACATCATTATATTACACACTGAATAAAAGATTTGAACAAGTGTTTAACAAACTTTCAACAAAAACATTCATCATAACAAAACCAACACAAAACATGAATTAACAGTTTCTAAACTAACCTAATATGCTCTTCTCTTTCTTTACTTCGACTTCTTCTGTTTTGGTGTTCGTTTCAGTCTCGGCCATGTCTTAAGATGTAAAAGCAGATCTAACGAATCTTGAATACCTTTCCGGATGACGTCCTTCTCTTGAATGAACCGCGTCAATTAAAACAATCCACGTTGATTGTTTGGAGGAAACTTCAAAATCACCCTAGCAATAATTTTAACGCATTAAAATAAAATAATTTAATCGGAATATTATGACAAGATATCATATAACAGAAAATCAATCAATTTAGAATATGTGTAATATAGTTTGTGTAAATTATAAGTAATTTAATGTATAATAATATCTATGCTAACAATTATTATTTATCAGAGTAAGAAAGGGAAGTTAAATTCAAGGAACAATCCTACGCATAATCTTAATATGAAATTCACATTATATAAGATTCTGGTGATCCTCGTTATATGCACCAAATATACAACAATCACTCTTTTCTCCAAGTCCGTCCACTGATTATTAGCATTAGGGTAGTATTATTAGCATTATCGCAGTATCGACTGATGTGTCGACATTAGTATATAATAATAATATCATTTTTGACAAAATTATTTTGACATTAGTATATAGGTATATTTGCTCTTTTCAAATTTACCACTGACTAAGGGCACCTTCGAGTGTTGTTATGGAATATTGCTGACCGTAATATTCTCATTTATCATACTTTTTGAGGACCAAAACAAAATTGGAACATGTTTAAATGATTCCCATTTAAAGCATATTTTATTATTTTTTCCAATATGGAATAGGTAGTATATTTTTGGGATATTTTATGTCTTTATTTTATTTTTCTTCCCTATAAGTACTGTTAATTTAGATACTTCTACATATTACAGCTAATTACAAATTACAAACTACAAATAAACATAGTAAAAAACATTAAATAACACGCAGTTTAAACTGATTGGATAATATTACTAAAGTTTACCCAAAACCCAAAACCATAATAGGAGAATTCATGCCCTATTCACATTGTCTATCCCAAGGACTTCTATTATTATTAGAAGTCCTTGCGGTCTATCCATATTAATTTTATTAGTATACGTATCGTACATATAGTTAGAATATAATAAATAAATAAATAGGTATACTAATCAAAGTTGTTTTTATTTAGTCCAGCTAAAAAGGACGCCAAAGGCACCGAAAGGTGATCAAGTTTGTGACCAGAATATATATACAGATCTGTTATGAAATTAAAGTTACAATTATACAGCTAATTGTATTTTGAGTATAGAGCATTTGTACAAAATCTTCGAAAAGTAGAATAAAAGTACCTAACTTATTATGTAGACAAATTATGTACCTAACTTATTATGTAGACTTTAAAGAATTAATAATAATAATAATAATAAAATTTATTTAGGACATAAAATTGTACAAATGCCCAAGGGGTAAAAGGCAGTTAT
>JAYMFX010287877.1:0-17383 GCA_036784945.1 Monocelis spectator
TATGATTAGCAAAATGTCAATAATTGGTCCGACCAGTTATTGACATTTAGCTAAACTTTTTTTGTCAAGAACTAGTCAGACCATGTCTAGACTTGGTCGCGTCAGCGTTTGGTCGCTAACATATATATTGACTGACATATTTCATCATCTGATCAAAGTAATAATTGAACAATATTCAAATAAATAACAATACTAAATCCTACTGACGGCTTATAATAGAAAGTGTAGTGAATGAGACTACATGGTGATACGATAATAATGTGGGCTTCTTAACAATCAATGGACTATCACTGAGTATAATAAGTGTACCTTTTCTAGATTGCTTTCCTACAGTTTTCTACATGAGTCAAGACTTTAAGATGTTATTCGGACAGATTCTCACATATACAAGCCTGAACCGAATTCAACAAGACAGGGGAAAATGAGGGTAAGTGGGCTTTTAATAAAATTGTAAATGTTTCGAGAAATGGAATTCCCTTCAAATACTTTAAAAGAAATTATTTTGCGTATAAACTCGAGCTTTAAGATTTAAAATTCATTTAGCGCATTTAAAAGTAGGTCACCTTCCGCAGGGCGTCACAGTCACCGTCACCGTCACCGTCACCTTTTGAGACTTGTCCGTTTCATTGTTCGCAGACCATTTTTTGAACGAGGTTTTTTGGATAAAATTGGTTGGTTAAAACACCCTTATAATTATAATTAATATTCTTTAAGTAGATATAAATAGTAATAGATATAAGTTCAAAGCATGTAGAATAGTTGCATATACCTATTATGGGTTTATCATAAAAACATACATATGTATCACAAAATGTTTAGTTTACTAATTTCTATTGATTCTTATAACTTTGGATAAAATAACTCTAAATGATTTTTTTCTGTTTTAGTTCTTCAAAATAATACCATTTACTGTTTGCGCCTTCCTTTTAAGCTTTCTCTAGATCTTGCTCATTCTTGGGCCTACAGTTCATATCATTACAAATCAAGGTAAGTAGCGCCGACGCATAAAAATAATGAATCTGTAAATATACATATCATGCATCAAATCTATGATATTCTTTATCGCCCTTAATAACTGCCAAAGTCCATCCATTTTACGCAATATTTTGTTTCTTTTTATAATGTTATTTTTAAGCATGCAACTATGACTTTTCATTTCATGCTAAAATACCTATGTAAAATTATCTTAAAACATGTATTGAAATTATTTGAATAGTAATCCATAAAAATTAAATAGAATATGACAATTATTCTAATTCTTTGAAGATTTAGCCTTCCCTTGTATACATCTCTGTATTCCCTTTCAGTTTACTATAATTTCAATAAAATAAAAGCCACTTAACAGTCTTATTGCATGAAAATTCTTTAGTAAATTTATGAATTTATTTAGAACTGTCTATATCACATTTAAATTGTGTCTGACTTTGCTTAAGAATGTTTTTTTAATAGTTAGGAAATTTAGAATTAGTTTGACAATATTACTATAATGATCAATTTATATTGCTAAATGTCAATGAATACCACAATATAATGTTGTAGCCATAATTACCTTCCCTTTTTTCAAAAAATGGCCCTTTTTATGAAAATAATTATGTTCTAAAAATCAGAACTATAGTTATATACAATAATATAGTTACATAATTCAAATTCACTACAATAATATGTTATGATAAAATTGTATGCATAAATGATTTTTTTGTTTCCAGTGTGGCATTTTCAATCATATATGACATAATATTTAATGGTCATAAGAAAAAGAATAAGTAACCATTATTTAAAATAAGCAGTTTTTGCAAATAATTAAATTAATTTATGTATATTAAATAAATATATAACTTCATACAATACTTACAAAGTAAAACTATTAAACTATATTAAAAAATCATATTAAATTCATCAAGTTATATATATAAAAACTCAATATGGATGGATTCATCTCTTAACTTGATATCTAACCATATTGACAAATGGCCAGTTGGGTCTGTTAATTTTTTATTTTTTTGCATTGCAATACATCCTATAAAGTTTTACTTTGTTTACAATGTAAAATATTGTGATTCTCACGAGGCATGATAGAAAATAAAGTAGATGAAAAAGGCACAGCGAAATTCCACACGGATCAAGTGGATCGAAAGATCTTGTGAAATAAATTCTTTTTAACGCCTCTGTGCCTTTTTTCTCTACTTTATTTTAGTTTACAATGATTCAACTTAAACATTACATACATACTATGATTATGAATTTCTTAAATTATTGTTGTATACAAATACTGTAACAATTCATTGAGTTATGTGATAACTCAATAAAGTTTGAATAAGACAAACATTTAAACATTATACATTATAGTCAGTTTAAACATTGCTATTAAAAGCAATAGCAATTGGTGTATGTTGTAAACAGTTCTTTAATGCATAGATTTATCACAATTAGATTAACTTATTGGTTGATAGAAAATATTTTCTAAATTTCTTAATAATTAATGATTCATATAGACTTTCTTATTTATTAAAACCTCTTCAAACAGTTAATAGTTAGTTGACTGTAATAACATTCAAAAATATCCTGTTCCTTTTAAAATAATTAATTAAATTCATAATCATTTTTAAAAACAAACTATAGCTAGTATGACTACTTTTAATCTGCCTACAGAAACTTGATTCTACTGTTATTAAAATCATAAATCACCTGATTCTTATATCAATATATATTTACCCCAAGTTCTATAAAAAATAAATTCAGTAAAAATTCTGGATGCTCCAAAAATCTTAAGTAGCTTTGTAACAATTATTAGTTTCTTGTAACAGTACTATCCACATTTCTTTTATTTTGGAAAATAAGATTTTCGTCTATTGATTCATAATTTCATTATAATTTGCTAACCCTTTTATTACAACTTATAGGATAAACATGTTATCAATTTATGATTCATTCCTTATGTTTCAAGAATATGTTTTTCACAATTACAGGCTATCATGGCTGATGAGGATTATGAAGAGATGCTTAATGATGAAGATGAAGAACCTCTAGATGAGGTGGAAAATCAGGATATAATTATCAGTGGTGGAGGTACACTTTCTGTTTTTTCTTATTTCTAAATAATGTCCTTAACTGTATTTTTGATGGAAGTGCAATTGAGTTCACTGAATTTTGATTATTTTAAATGTCCTATTTTTCTATTTATTCAACTATTCTACCTGATGCTTTATGTATACTCCAAGAAATCATTTGTTATAAAATTGAATATTAAACATATTCATGAAAATTTCAAATCATGACTATTTTCAAACCTTTTGCAACTGTGTTTTTTAATCGAATTGTTTAATCTATGTATTTATTGATCAAGAAAAACTTAGTGTGATTTTCTGAAAATTAAATTTTAACTTAGTGTATAATATTCTACTTGCTCATTAGGTTGTTGAATGAATAATTTTAATTCCTGAAATAGACTTACATTTCAATTGTAATTAGCAGTTTCCTACTATCCAGAGAAATCTACAAATAACTTCTAATAATTGTTCAAATTGAATCAACAGTTGTAGCCATTTTTAGCTGTATTTACCATTAAAATGTAGCAGGAATATATGTTTTCTCATAAGAAGCTGAACTAAAGACTAGATGCTCTATACCAGAAATCGGTCCCTCCTACAAGATACTACTGGTAAATCTGAATTAGGATTAATATTTTTTATTTGATTCTAATTCTCGCTAACGATGTTCGCTCTCTCTGGATTCAATCATGTTATTTGTCTTTTTGTATAAAATGTTTATTGAAAGATTATTATAGTTTTAACATGGAAATGTTTTGAAAAATTTATTTCAGACGAATTCAATCATATACCTGATAAAGGTCAATCAAGTGTTGGTGCTGTAGATCCCAGTAAAAGAATTACGACCCCATTTTTAACGAAATATGAAAGAGCTCGCGTATTGGGGACTCGGGCATTACAAATAGCAATGTGTGCTCCTGTTATGGTTGAATTAGAAGGTGAAATCGATCCTCTAAAGATTGCTGAGAAAGAATTACGAGCAAAGAAAATTCCTATTATTATAAGAAGATATTTACCAGATGGTAGCTTTGAAGATTGGCGAGTAGATGAACTAGAATTTCAAGGAATTTTTTAATTCTCCTATTTTGAAATTTACCTGTGTATATTAATTGTATGATATCGAAAGTTATTTTAAAATGCATTTTTTCAAGACTTTAATTACTGTTCTAACTGCACTGGGTGTTGCAAAATATACCATCACCTAATAACTATCTATTGTAAATAATAAACTTATTATTATTATTTGAATGAATTCATATTATAAGATTAGGTGTAACGGATTAAAGATAGAGGGTAGAAATGATTAATTGCTCGGTTACAAATCAACAAAGAGAATATAATAGTATTGGTACCTACACGTTTCGCTTTAATAGCTTTATCAATACCAAATTTGTAGATGAGCAAGATAATGTGTCACTTTGTTTAAAACTAGTTCTGACAGTAATTATATGTAGAACCCATATCTTTTATCCAAAAGGTATGGACTCCCTGTATGGACTGTGGAATTTATTCGGATATATTTTATCCAATCGTTTTAATTACGGTCAGAACTACTGTTTCAAACAAACAACCTAATGCTATTATATTTAAGTGACACATTATCTTGCTCATCTATAAATTTGGTATTGATAAAGCGAACCGTGTATCACTAATTGTATTCTCTTTTGATTTGTAACCGAGCAATTAATCATCTCTAAAATATTCATTAAAAAAGTTTCATATTAGTCCATTTGTTTGCTCACGGAGTGCAGTGATCGATAAGTTTGCTGAATTCAGCTAGCCGTGAACTCAGTTCATCGTGTCGATCGCCACTATAATATATTCAGTGACTTGCAAATTCATGGGGAGTGATAACATTCCTCTAGAGACTCGTACGCGACCTTTTTATTCATGGTTTATCCTATCATAATGCAAGACGATTAATCTATCAACAGGATTTAATGACACAGCGGTTGATCAACGTTTCAAGTTTCGAAACTTCGATTAAAACTCAAAATACAAATGTTCAAAGGTTAAAATGCTTATCGATACCGGCTCGGACATTATACGCTAATATTGTCTCGTCAATTCCTATAATGATGGCAATTGATTTGGAAGGAAGGATTATTGTGGATACCATATAGGAGTCAAGTGGTTGTCATATCGAAGGAAGATGGTGTATCGTTTGGCTATATTATTCAACTACTATCAATCCTCAAACTGTTAGAGATGCTTATTCTATACGCAATTCATTGATGAATTACTAGAAAGAAAATCAAAATGGACATTCTTTTTAGTAAAGTTGATTTATCTGCTGCCTATCATCAAGTACCAATTGATCCTATAGAACAGACATTAACCGCCTTAGTTTGAAGCTGATGGAAGACTCTATGAATTTACCCACATGCCTTTTGGACTCACTTGCATGCGCTGCCTTTCAAAGGTAACTTCAGAAGATCATTGAACCATTGAATGGAGTTCTCCACTATTTTGACGACATTGTCATTGGGGGAGTTATTTTAATCGAGCGGACGAAACTGGTATGTCCCTGCGATCTGACAAATGTATATTTGGAGGAAGTTCTCTGAAATGGTTGGGACATGTAATTTCTCATGAAACTCGTCGCGCCTGATCTAAATCGATTGAAAGGATTTTTGGATTATATCCAATTTTTGAAGCCATGGAAAGGGAGAATTTTCCCTTATCAAAAGAATGCAATTATGCTATAAATTCCATAAAAACTTATGTTTCAGAAGCAGTACTTAATATTCCAGCTCCCGGAAAAGATCTAAGATTATAAAACGATGCGTCTGGAACTTTCTGTAGCAGGAATCCTGAGCCAGAATGGGCGACGTTGATAATATGTCTTTATCGTTTGAAACCAAGCTGAAAGACGATTGTCCCCTGTCGAATTGTAAGGTTAAATGCGTTAATTATTGGCAGTCAGGAAATTCATGACTCTTTTTGACCGGAAAATTCACAATAATTAGTGATTAAAAAGGCTTTGTATTTGCCCTGCAGTCAAAGTCTGCTGTAAAAATATCCAGAAATACGAGCATTGGAAATTAGAACTGGCCAATTTCAATTATGAAGTTCAATTTAGACCTGGAATTCTCAGCAGACGCCTTGCCCGCTGTTCGGCTGTTGGCATCCCGGGACAAGATTTAGCACTATATCAAAACGTGTGATATTCGAGACAGTTCTTGTCTTGTTGTAGATTATTCTCTAATGTTGTTTAATTCGAATAAACTTTCTTCAACATTCAATCATTCTTACGACACGGATCAGCATGCTATATTTTTTAATTCCAAAAACCATCCAGTTTAATCAACACAAAAGTGTAAATAAGAATAAAGAAAACAGAAAAAGAAAAGACCATGGAAAAACTGAAGTGGGTTTCAATTTCAAAGCTGTAGGTATAAGTGTAAGGTGAAGCAATAAGAGAACCATAGGAAGGATGACAAAGATAAAAAGAAACTTTAAAAAATTGACAAAATTATAAACTTTCTAAAAATTAGAGAAGATAATTATGATTTTTGCAGGGTGTACATTATATCGATAGATAGTACACCCTGGATTTTTGTTTGCATACCTTGATTTTAAATTTGTAAGTGTTTATGGATCTTGTTTCATTACTGAGACTATTACAGAATTTCTTGCCTCAGTGTTTGAAAGATGTTTGGCCACATTAAGAGGTATTGCAGATCATTGCAGGTTTTGGGTTAATTAATTGTCTATGTTATTTTCTAGTAAAATGTTATAGAGAGAAGGAGAAAAATTACAGCTGGAATTTTCTGAAGATGATGTCAAGATTGGGTCAGTTTTGTTATTTAGAGAAGAAATAAAACAGTTGTACAGATCATCGCCCCACATTGATTGAGTTTCTAAATTAGAAGGAAAGGTTTTGCCTCGAAATATATGTTAGCAAATTTTAGGTCAAAGGACATTACTTATGCTAAGGGCCATATTCCTAAACAGCACTCAACGATAAAAGCACCCTCAGTCGAAAGTTTCTATACTGTAACGCACTATAAAGGCATTTTGGGTGTCGTTCTGGATTATGGCCTATGATTTTTCAGTAGCTACGTCATTACCGGATTATTTTCTTATTCAATTTTAAATAATTAGGGTTTCTTGACTGAATGTTTGCTAACGTAATAAAATTATTTTATTGAATTCATTATGCTTTATTTCACTTTATTTTAATTTCATATTGTTTAAAACTTAATTTTGTTTATATCAAAACACTTCTGTTTCTAAACTAAATCGAGTTATTCTATTGTTTTATTATAATTTTTTTTATTTTAAATCAGTTTTCTCATAAGGATGGCAGAGGAAAGGCAACAAAAGCCAAATGAAAATCAACCTTTAATTGATGCTATTGAAACTGAATTAGCTAGTATTGATGAAGCTAATTTTCCTAATCTCCATGCTCTTGCTGTTAAAGGTATTACCTGTTTTTCAAAATAAATATTGTAGTATGATATTTTGTTATAAAATATAAAGAATATATTTTAAATGCATATAAAGCATCACATAAAATTTGTGTTAATATAATATCATCTTATTAGAATTAGGTTCAAGTAAAGCACACAAATCATAGCTATAATACTAAACATGAAGTTTGCATGAGTTCATGTAAGAACCTTTTTATAATTCAATAAATTGTTAAAATTCAATATTGTACTCTGTTCCCTTTATGGCTCACATATTTCTTTCTTTCATTCAGTTAGTAAATCCTATTTCATAAATACATTTTGAATAATTTATCAATTGATTTAGTATTAGCCAAATATTCTATTTTTTATATTCAGTAAACTTCATCAGATATCCTCTTACTCTATATTTTACTAATACTTAGATTATTGATTACTTATTTTATATATGCATGTAGTAATCTTTATGAGATGGAGTGTATTTATATCAGGAACATTTCTCATCTATTCACTTCTATTAAATTATTGTGACTGCAATAAAAAACTTAGCAATTATTAAATATAGCTTTATTTTGTTTTGAAGTCTGTAACTAATATCTATTAGTTTAGTTATCCAATGTTAATTTATTTCTATAAAATAATTGTAATACATAAAATATCTATAAAAAAGCTTATAATTAATTAGGTAACTAAAAAATAATTTAGAATTGAATATATTCATAACTTCTCTACAGAACTGAAAGCCGAGTCTTTGTATAGGGAAGTTCACTGTGCTGTATGAAAATACAGCCTTGTGGTATTATTTTAGATTATATGTAAAGGAGATTTGCAGTTTTTGAATTAATTGTTTTAATTGATAACTGGATATGCAGCCATCCATCATGATTATTTAAAGAAAATTAACTACACACGCCATGTTAGGACCAATCTGGATTTGGTTCACCTTAGTTCTCATAAGCAGGCATGGGAATTTTCCAGATAAGTATTATAGTGACAGAAATGCAAAAACATATGAAGGGGAAATCATAGAAATTGCATTTATGATGTTTTAAATAAGCTTGCAGACTTTTTTGTCTGTGGCGCTGTTTTGCCAAGGTCTAAATGGATTTCTGGATTTTTTTATGTCTCAATCCCATGCCTGCATAAGTAAAAGTTCCTGTTATCCAGTTATGCATACATATACATTTGCAGACCTGCCAGATGTCCTGATTTCGTCGGGACAGTCCCAATATTTGAAGCAAATTTTACTGTCCCGATATTTATGCTCTATTTATCAATTTTGTATAGATTATTTTAGTTTATTTATAGAAATTTGGTTATTCCTTTATCTTTGCCTTAGAATTACTTGATTAAATTACTGTAAATACAAAATCACTGTGTCCCAATATTGGCTCAGATAAATCTGGCAGGTCTGCATTTGTTACTAAGACATTTTTATAGCTAGTTGTTATGCACAGCACTAGGTATTGCATAAAAATAAAAATATAAAAGTTTCAAGTTCTTCTTCAGCATGTTAAATTAGTAAAGAATGCAGCCACTGCTTAAAAATGTTTTATTTAACCAATTTTTGTCCTTACAGACCTAAATATTCAGTGAAATGTGAACTATAAAGATTGCTAGTATTCATTCTTTACTAAAATATATATAAGTCAATGTTTGGTTTATGTTCTACAGGTCAAAATTTTATTAAATCTCAATTGTTACATTTACTTCTTGCATAATAGTATATTCATCACATTCTTTGTTTTAAATACATGAACAACCTGATTAAAATGACATATATTCATTAGTAATATTACATATGCTGTGTTCAATAATAAACTTTCAATTATTAAACTAACTGTTTCAATGGTATTTCTTTTATAGAATTATACAGACTCAGAGGAGGCATTGCTGACTGGCTAGATGTTGTTACTAATAAAAAATGCAAAGTGAGAACGAAGATCTCAATTCCTGTTGATGAGTATCCAGGATATAACTTTGTAGGAAAATTACTTGGTCCGGGTGGTGCAACTTTAAAGCAGATTCAGGAACAAACAATGACAAAGATGGCCATTCTTGGTCAAGGCTCTGTTCGAAATGAAGAAAAAGAAAGGGAAATGCTTGCTTCTGGTGATCCTAAGTACAAACATTTAAAAGAAAAGCTTCATTTACAAATAGACAGTCTTGCACCACCATCTGAGGCTTATTATCGTTTATCACATGCTTTAGCTGAAGTAAAAAAACTGATGACTCCTGTAAGTTACTTGACTGTATTTTTAATTCATCTTTCTTTAATTAGTTAATGTACTTAAGTACAAATATGGTAGTTAAATAAAAATATTTTTCTATTTTAAATACTTGTTTAGGAAGATGATCAATTTTATCAAAATCCTATGGGACAGTCAGGAATGATGGGAAGAGGTGGTGGCCGTGGTGGGAGAGGTGGTCAAAGAGGAGCTGTCCGTGGTGGACGAGGTGGTCCAGTTGCCAGTAGAGGTGCTGCTCAAGTTGGTAATGGAATGGAAATGTATGGTGCTCCTCCTGTTCCAGGTTATGATCAAAATATGGCCTATGATGCAAGTGCTGTTGGTTTTGATCAGTATGGCCAGCCTGCAGCATATGAAGGAACATTTGGAACAGGATATTGTATGTTAATTTTTTTTATTAAGAATTGCAATTATTCATGTATTAATTTCCTTTATACATTCTATTTTCAGCCCAAGGGGATTCGTGGGGTAAGACTAGAGGTGGTGGTGGTCGTGGACAAGGTAATAGAAGCTTTCCCTATTCTCGTGGAGGCAAGCCAGCGGCAAATGGTGCACGTGGTGGATTTTAATCATTCGACAGCTTTATCTGGCATCCAGATTAAAGCGGTCAGTCTGCATTTCTCATTCAATATATTAAGATATATGTCTTAAAATTGTGGATTAGACTGTTACATGTCCAAATTCATTTAAAATGTGAGATGCGCTTAAAAATCGATACAGTGAACACTCAAACAATATTTTAGAAATTGACATATTCTGTCAAGTCTATTTAAAATTTATAATATTCCTTTTTGAACCCGTGTTTTAGTCATAGTCAGTAAATCATTTTATTATATCAGGTACGCATAAATTTACTACTATCGTGAAAAACTATGTGATTCTGGTTGTAAACATTCATTCAAATATAGTAAAACTTCATGTTGTTAACAGTTTTTCTATAAATTCTATTTAATACCTAATAAATTTACAGTAGATAAATAAATGCATAAATTTCTTTTTACTCAATTCTTAATTATCTGAAAATAAATTATTTTAATTAAGTCCCAAAGTTTCAGGTTTTAAACTCCACATAAAATTGATCTCTAAAATAAAACTGGTACAAAACAAATCGCATCTTTGGTTACGGATAGTCCTGAAATGAACATGACGTGGGTAATATCAAAATCATGAACTGAAGGGTAACTAATCTTATCAATAAAATCTACCAAAAAAGGTATGCCATATTAAATTTCATTCTAGTGCATGTTTTTGTCGTATGAAATCTTATCGTAACTGAATGTGTTCTGTCGTTTCAAAAATGTTTTAACTATAAATCCGAAAAGTAAATAAAGTGTTTTCTCCTCGACCATTTAAATATAATTTTACAATATTTACTATTGTATAAACTGAATCTTCAATGGATGCATGCTTTCTTTCAGCTATTAACTCTTATTAATGTGTACTATTCATATTTTTAGGTGAGTCAGAAGATATCTGCTCTTTGTTGACAATTTAATGCAATCGAGTAAGTTTTGTATCTATTTGTATATTTTCTGACACTTTACCAGTGTTAACAGTCAGAAGAGTTAAAAGTTCACCTAAGATAAACCACATTGATATTATTAATTTTCTTATCCTACATATCACCAGTTGAATTAATGGTCTATAATGAACTCTTCTACAACTTTGCTCTTACGAACTAATAAACTCATGTACCATAGAGTAATTACTCCAAGGTAATAATGTGCTTCTAAGTCCTCACAGATGCTCGATCCTAAAATATGTTTTATGTAGTGTATGGTCTGTTTCTGGCTTTCCAAAAATATACCTGTCCGGTGAATACGCGCCTGACAAACTCTACCATTCAGCATTTCCATTCTGCTCGATTAAATCATTATTAGTAAGCCGTGCAAAATTGTGAAAGTTGACTATATGGTCGCCTCAAATGGGATGATCTCCAACAGAAACCACCTAAGATCTCGCATTTTGTTGTGGTGGATGTGGATGTGCATCGTTGAGCCATTTTTCATTTATCACAATAGTATACCCAATTTATTTTTTCAAAAATTTCTCTGGCACACATTACTCTGCTGCTTTTAATTCTCCTTCAGGTCGTTGGGCTTTTCTTCTTCAAAAATCTATTGTGGGAATTCTTTGGACACTTATGATGTGATGAATGGATATGTTAGCATTCTCTTCTACAAGTATTCGAACAGCTTCAACATTTTCTGCACTTCTAGATGTCCTTGGTTTCACTGTCCTTTCCTTTCATTTGCAGGTAACACTTTCAACTTCTTTAAATTCTTTGACATTAGTCTTTGGACATGACATAAGCTACAGACATTTTCGGCCTATGCAGTAACTAACTACTTATAGATTTCTGTAGCACTTACATTGTTTCTCACCGCTGTTTCAATGTAAACTTTAACTCGCTCTTCCATATTTTTTGGTAAATGAAAATATTGACATGTAGAATAAAAGTACACACAAATAGACATGTGCCGTTTTTATCTTAAATCTTAAGCCTGTATAGATCGGCAAATAAAATGATAAGTAAAGGTGCTAACTAGGTGAAACATTAAATGCTCTCAGTGTTTAGTCGTTAAATACATATATCGTGTAAATACAACATTTTTGAATACATGCATATTATTTAGTCTTTAATATACATTTACCCTGTTCATAATGTAAGTAACAGGAAATAGCAGCCGCCTACTATACCTATAGAGATGTAATCCATTTATTATTAGAATATAAAGGGGCAGTCTAAGTAAGATTGTAGAGACAAATTGAAAATCAAGTTTTACAGGCATTTCGGCGAATACTCAACTGTTATTCGATTAGAAGTAATGACTAACTTCTAATCACGAATGAAACTCACATCTATTCATTACATCTATGACTCTACTACCCTATATTAACTTGATGGATGTGCATACTGTAGGCACAGTACATAAGATGAGGTTTATTTTATTCAACATGCAAAAGTGATTCATAATCATTGTACCTATCATTGATTTGTTAACAAATGTCATAAATAAGTATCGCTATATTATATGGCAAGTGAAAGATTGTATCAAAACCTGACCAATGATTGCATTTATGGTCTCACTGCATTGAATGAGAGATATACACTTAACTGGGTTAATATGCACATCTTGATTTATATGTATCACTAGTCTATTCTTTTTAATTATAATTTTGTTCAACTTTCTCAAATTTGAAAGGTTTGATTTTAATTTCTTAGATTTAGTAATTCTGTCATGTTGACATTCAGCTAATGTGTAGTACAGCGTGCCTGATTTAATATTGAAAAGTACATGCATTTCAATAACAATGGTATGAAGCAGGCGAAATTTGTATGCTTATATCTTTTATATACTCTGTATGTATGTGGGATTTGAATGCTTTTTAATTGATCTTTTCCGTTTCCAACGGTGATTCCAAATCTGAAACATACAATATGTCTCTTAATAATTGATTGGTTCGCAGGTGTTGATAATCTTAGGTTACTTCGTTAAATACTTAGATGGTTACATTTACTTTGTGTATCAATGTTTTCAATTTCCTATTTCAAAATCTTCATATCTGTATATTTCAGATGTTGTCGATCTCCTTCCAGAACAGTGCATTTCTTTATTTTGATTTGTAACCTATTTTTATACTGCATTTTATACGAATAAATAAGCTATTTATTTTTATTCAATCGAGTTTTTGATGTGCGTTCATTAAGTATTAATTTGTAGTTCCCATGTCTAGAATATGAAAGAAATTCAATAACTATGAGTTATTGCCTCTCGTATAATATATGCTAGATACTATTCTTCACTAATTAAAATTATTGTTTACTTAATCCGCAATGAAAAACATAGTATTTATTTTATGAATCGTTTACATTTTCAACGAGAGGGCTATATCTATTTTTAGTAACAGTAAGCTGTGCTAGTATTATACAATTGAAGTATTACTAATATTTTAACGCCTACAATTTTCGTTAGATATGTGATAAATAAAAAAGTTTTACTTATAATAAATTGAGTATAAACAAAGGTATGCTTGTAATCACCTAAGCACTACACTTGTATTTATATGCAAGTGTAGCTTTTTATAAACGAGTTCATGTTATAACTGTTATTCTTGATTTACGATCCTAGATTCGATAACGTCGATCGATTTGAATATTTTTCCAATGATTCAGCGCCAGTACTTGTTAGTGCGTCGAAATGCTATATCAATAAAATAGTTTTGACTGAATATCAATATAGCACTCATCATACTAGCGAGTACCATACGCTTTATACAGTCTATATGTACTTTGTTTTATTTTAAACTTAAGATTAGATATTTGTTTACTTGAATCAGTCACATTAAAAATATTTGTGGCGGATGTGAAAGTTGGCTTAGAAGTATTAAAATTTGTATTTACCATAGATATTTCTGTGATATTTACCCTCACTATCCTGTATTTCAAATTTTGTATTTAATAAAGTCATAATATTATTATTATGATAATAATATGTGTTTTTTCTTCATATTTTAAAATTTGTTTCATTTTAACTATTTTCTTCTGTATAACTCATAATCATATTATTAATTCACAAAAATAAAACTGTTTTGCTATAAATAAATAAAATTATGTTTAAAGACAAAATTTTAATGTTGATTGAGTTTATAGTTTTTAGTTCAATAGTAGAAAAATGTTGATGTAATTTAAATGTAAATATAATGTAGTGTCAAAATGCATAAATTGGTTAAGCCGGGTTCACATAGGCATGTATATACATATATACATAGACTCTTATGTATATACAGCCATTTGAATGTAGCTCACATAGCATAGGCATGCATGCATTTGGTAGATTGGTTTCCATAGAATTAGGGGATAATTTGCAAGCAAAATATTCAAAACTTGCAGGTGTTATGTTGAAAGTATTTTACTTTTTACTCTGACAACCCATTAGTAGGTATCTGCTACCACTACTACTTAGGTTCCTTAATTATACACATTCATATTTTTCTTATATGATCATTTTATTTTTCTTTACAAATCAATTATTAATAAAAAGCATTAGTTAAATCACCCTTAAATATCATAATCTTATACTTATTTTATCATTATAAAATAAAGCTTCATTAAACTTTTATGTATGCATATTACTATAAAACTTATAAAATAATTATTGATAAAGTTTTATTTTTCTGTTATTTAGAAACAATTATAATTAAATAAAGCCAAAAAACATGTCCAATAAATTGGAAGTTATGAATGATGGTATTCGTGTTAATACTGAAGAATATAGTGATTGTAAAAAGACAAATTCGAAAAGATTTTGGCGAGAGTAAGTTTTAATCAAACATTTCTGATGTTATTAAAATTTTCTATTCATTCATATTTATCTTAGCTTTTAATAATTAAACTTTCAGACATGAACGCCACCAATGGATGGGGGCACTATTTTTAGGGTGTACCACTCTCTATCTTACTCGAGCCATAATGCCAATCTGTTCTATACAAATCAGTGAAGAGATGAGATGGGATAGAAAGAAAGCGGTTTGTGTCTTTTTATATTGTAAAGTTCATTCACTATGTTGTATAAAAAGTTTATAGTGGGAACAGTCTATGGCCATGTCTCTTCCATTCTCTCAATACATGTGGCAGCTTTTTGAATTCTTAAAGATATATCCATTAAAAAATTTGAAACTTCAGCTATTATAATTTCATATTACTTGCTTAAATGTTTTTGTACTAGACAATTTACATTCTTAAAAATTTTAGGGCACTATTCTGGGCTCCTTCTTTTGGGGTTATATGATGACACCTTTTATTGGTGGTTATCTCGCTGATTTAATTGGTGGTGAAACTGTGGTTACTACTGCTGCTTTTGGTTGGAGTATTGTGACAATTATTTTTCCATTCCTGCCCAGTCTTTCCAATAATATGGAAATGGTTTATCCAATTTTTATATTAGCCAGAGTAGCATTGGGATTTTTCCAAGGTATAATAATTGATTTATCATTCAAGCATATTATTATTTTTAAATTTTCATTTTTTATTTTATGAAACTTTCCATCCTTCAGGTTTTCATTTCGCCAGTATAGGAAGTCTTATGGCCCAGCGTGTTCTAGTAACACAAAGACAATTTACATTCAGTTTTCAAAGTTCAGGATCTCATTTAGGGTGAGTAATGTATCGAATACTCTTCTACCTAAAAGTCTTTTGAAAATTATTGTTTTACTTAACTTCACTATCTGCATTTTGTTTGCAGCTTCTTATATCTATGTGAAATCATTATCATTGACTTCTTGACTTCTCTCCAGAGAGGTCAAGTATCAATCCGTTGGCTTTTTCTTACACTCTTTGTCTGGCCTTCTTAATTCCTTCTCTATAATATGTCCTGTTGGCTATTCATATCTCTTTAAAAAATTCGTATTTGTCAAAATCTGCCAATCTGTTTAGATTTATTCATGAGGGTTTTGTTTTCCCTTGATTTCTTACTGACGAAATCTAGGATCCAACCATTTCTTTTCATAATTTACTTCTATTTAAGTTAGAAGCAAACTAATCGTTTTCAAAGATTTATCAAAATTGCAATAATGTAATAATATTTTATTTTGAGCACACAAATATAATAATATACATCTAAGGTCAAACCAGATCTTTGTCCTTTCCATTTGTTATTTTTTCTAGTCGTATTTTTACATTTATATGCGAATTTTGTGATAAATTTTAAGGAATGTATTGTTGTTATTTTAGTACTTTGCTGTGCGGTTCGATTGGCTCTTATCTGAATGACACTGTAGGGTGGAGAGTTCCTTTTATAATTTGTGGTGAGTAAATTTTCATAGAAACTAAAACCAACGTCAAAAAGAATAATTAATAGTCATTTAAGAAGGTCCATATTGGTTTTCAATACAATTATTGTAATTAAAGTGTAATATTTTACTTTCAAAATCTTAAACTTAGATGATTTGTATCTCACAGTCAAATTGTTCAGTTGCAAATGTGGGTTATATCTTAAGGTATTTTGGGGTTGGTGTGGACCATTATTACACGACATCTACTGCTAAAACGTCCCGACAGGATAATCACTTACAGTTTCACACTACCAGAATCCAGAACAGCAGAACCATGTGAACCAATTCCTTGGAGGAAACTCTTGTCAAATCCTGCTTTTTGGTAAAACTTTGGATTCACATTATTTACTATAAGAAACTTTTATCGATCAGTGTGTACTGACTACTGTTTAATTGTTTGTGCTGAACATTGAGTTTTAATTAATAAGAAAAGTGTGATTTTGTCAATGTATTAAAGACGTAATAATAACATTTCAGGGCGATGTTAGTTGGACATTTTGTTCACGGCAATTCATTCTACATATTGCTTAGCTGGATTCCCTCCTATTTCCATGACAATTACCCACACGCCACAGTAAGTGCTACAACCGTCGGTTACTATTTGTTTGCTTATTCTTCTGTTAGCAGTTAACTATTAGATTTCTGTAATTACACCAATTATAGTGTCATCTAACTGGAGGATTTAATGAAATCATCTCCTGACTTAATAATTATGGAGATATGCTATGCAACACTAATACTTCTATGATGATGTGTTATCTAACACTAACACTTTCATGATGATGTGTTATCTAACACTAACACTTCCATAAGGATGTGTTATCTAACACTAACACTT
>JAYMFX010287988.1:0-17368 GCA_036784945.1 Monocelis spectator
TCATTGCAGAGATAGGGCCGTATCGAAGGGCGGATTAAATTTCCATAGAATTGGAGGGTCACTTTAACGGTCAATAGCAATTCATTTCTCTTATATATCCATAGAAAAAAGGGGCAAAGTGTACTCATTTTCATATTTCCACCAATCCCCGATCTCTATTCTCTCTTGTGCATTTTCAAATAAAATTTTCATATTCAGAAAATTCATGTTCACTCTTTTAAAATATTCCTCGCCATGAGTGAATCTCAAGTGACTATTGAAAGGAAAAAGAACTATGAGTCTGCATCTGGTGATGTCGATTTATTAGAAAACAAATCAGAGAAAAACGATGATAATGTTGATAAAAAATCTACGAATTCAATTCCATTTGCAGCTTTATGCGAGATAAATCTTCCTGCTTATGAAATATATGTGAACTATTTGATTTATGTTAGCTGTGTCTGTTATTCATTCTACAGTTTATACCAACAAACCAATCAGCCTAGTAAGTTAAAGTTATATATGTATACATATTTCATAAATTGAAAGAACGATCAATTCAACAAGGATCATTTTCATAATAAAAATTTAAATAAAATAGAAGATTTGAACAAATTGATTTTAATTGAAAAGGGGGTGCGGTTTTTTGGGCGTAAAAGTATGAGGGAGCCCAGTTAGTTCGCAGTTCGAATAGGAGAAGCAATGAGTTTGATTTGTCGGTGGGATTTCACCGGTGGGATCAGCTCTCAGTTCATTTACTTTGTTGTGGTCGTCCTGGATGTGTTTTATGCAGTAGTTTTATCCAGAAGAAATACTCTTTGCAGATGACTTTGTCATGTCCTGAAGTGTCCAGAGTGCTTGATAAAATGGTCATATTTAAATGTAATACATAGATATATTAGATTCGTGAAGGTATTAATATCTTTTAATTTTTTTTAATAAGTAAATTTACTATACGTACGAGCTTAAAATTTAAAAAAATAAGTGATCGTAATAATATTGAAACACGATCCTGATTAGATAATATTCTTCATCGTATTAAAATTGTCTCGAAACATGATTCCGACAGATCATACGAAATAATTTCTGTCGGATTAAACATATTATGTTCTGATGGAATAATTTAATTAACTAAATAAATTACTTTCTTGTTGCAGATTTATTGGAAAAAATGAAAGAATTTGATATCGATTTAAAGAAGGGAATATTTGGTCTCTATCTAGTGAGTTTTATAGTGATAGAATAAGTATATCCCTTACAAAATTGTGTCGATATTTTTCAATGAAAATTTTCTAAATTCTTTGCAGGATCCTTTTTGGGACAAATTTTCAACTCACTTTAAACAATTCATTCCAGTAATGAAAGTCTTTGGTCTTTATATTTCAATTTCGAGAATTTCCCGTTATACTTTGCCTTGGGAAGTAAGTTACGCATGCATGTGATTTATAACACTTTTTGAAATCTTTTGAAATTGATCTTTTCAGTTTAAAAAAAAATGGTAATTATAAAAGTCGTTAATAAGATCGACCATTAATACGATTTATGATATGAATATATATATGTATTATCTTATTATTTAATTTAAAAAATACCTACTATACTATACAAAATCATATATTTTCTTTTTCTATTGTTTTTTAAGGAACACGCTTCTTCCCTCATAATATAGATTGTGAAGGAAGGTCGTATTCTATCAGGACTCTACGCTATCCTTCATATCTTCTTTATTCTAATAAAATTTGGAAGTTATTCACAATATTTTTTACATCCTCCAGAAGCTAAATTCCTAATCTATCTAATTCTGAACTCCATTCACACCATTAAAAGAGTCTTCACAAGTTCTATTCAAATTATAACCAGGTTTAATTCCAGGATTATATCAGTTTTGTACATCTTCTTTATTCTCTACTTGTCTACACAGCCAATCAAATCGTTTTATTCACCCATAGAGATGATGTCACCACTCACTGCGGAAATTTTTAACAATGCGCTAGACAAACTGCACCAAGACATTAAGATCGACATCAAAACAGCTATTGATATAAATGCGTAGCAGATGGAAATTGAAACTATGAAGAAACGAATAGAGAACAGAGAACAGACTGTCGGTTACTTCTAATAAGAACGCTATACTGGCAACCCTCCAAATATTACTGATTTCCGCTCAATTATGATGGAAGAAAAGGAAAGAGAAAAAAAGAAGAAGAACCTCGTATACTGTTTAATGTTTCAACACTGACCGATAAAGATGATGACCAAATTGTTAATGATGTAAAAATTGGAATACCATCGGAAATAAAACCTTTTACTACCAGGCGAATTGGTAAATCTGTTGAAAATAAAAAATCGCCCTATTCTCGTTATCACAAAAAAGTCTCACAGACAAAATTAACATTTTAAAATCAGCTAAAAAATTGCGCGAGCTGCCAAATGCATTTTTAAAAATGTTTATATTAAACCGGATTTCACCAAACTTCAACTAGAAAACAATAAATCTCTTGTTGAAGAGATGAAACATCGCAGAAGCAACAATGAAGATGTTGTCATAAAAAATGACCAAGTGGTAAACGATGTGAACACATCACCCCGGTTTATTTTCATCTTCATTGGCTGCCGGTCCAGTTTCGAATGAAGTATAAGCTCCTGCGTATCACCATACAAAATCATCAACAACCGCAAGCTCCTACATATCTACAAGAATTAATCACCATTCGAATCTAAAATCGATCTATTCGTTCCAATGATGAAAATCGACTCATAATTCCATATACATACTCGTACACGCTATGGATCTCGTTCTTTCTCTGTCGCCGCAGCATCTTTATGGAATGATCTCTCAGCTGTCATCAAATTTGCTCCTACAATCTCCATTTTCATAAATTTAATTTCAATTCAAATTTAAATAATTCAGTTTGAATAATTTTCTCTTTAGATACACAGTATTGTCTGCACTATGACGTCATGCGCTATTGGGATTTATTTCTTTTCTTATCAAAGCGTAGCATTCTTTCTCGGTATTACAACCATGACTTTAATATTGGCTCATTTCCGATTACACATTGTCACCGTGTTATTTTGTCTTCTGGGATTTTTTTCAACGAACACCATATACTCTAAAGCGGTGAGATAAAAAATTTGAATTGATGTTGGAAAAAGAAACTGATTTATGCATATTATATAATTTGTTAATTTTTAACTTTAGCTCAACTCAAAATCTGAATATTCCTACATGTTATATCCGGCTATTGGGCTGACATTATGCCGATTGATTAGTCTCAGCGACTATATCAGTAATGCGCAACCAAAATCATTATTTGAGTACTTAGCTGGCTATCAGTTTGTACTCTACCCGATAAACTTTTGTTACGGATCGTTAATTAATTATTTGGAATTTTTACCGCAGGTAATTTGAATAAATTGTAAACGAAATAATAATCAATCTTTCTGTGATAAAATATGGTGAAAGTCGAATTAAAAATATTTTCAATTCTGCGAAAGTTATATCCATATATTTCTTGTCAGTTAATTATAGGACTCTTTTAAAAGCTGATTTCTTTATCTGTATCTACAATTTTAAATTATTGCTGGTGAGAAACTGAAGGTAACATTTTGCAGGATATATATATAGGTATCTTCTTTCCATGAATGATTATGTATCTTCGTCAGGAATTTGATAATTCTGGTTCAGTTCTGCCAATTACAGCTAGTGTCCCCCAAAACGATAATATGCCTCAGAGTTCTACTGTTCTTCTAATTTTGCTTTCTTTGTTTTGCTCTCAGTTCTGTCTTCAATAATACTTTGATTTCATTGGCTATAATTGGCGTCTAATGCGTTTCATTCTTATCAAATATGGTGAGTTAGTGAGTGATCTCTCTATCAGCTGTAAATGGAACTGTGATATCATGCACAATGTCTGTGTTGAGGCAAAAGTATAAAATAAATCAGGTAAATACATAATTTGAGATAGGAAACTTTTAAGTTATTGCTTGATTCGTATAATTTTTGTTTTTAAATTATGTATTTAATAAAAGTCTAAATTAAATTATGATTTGATGATATAAATGATATAAACGTTTTGATTATAATTTTAGCTTAAAGAATCCACGTCAATAAAATGGAAGGAACAAATTGTTAAAATATTTAAATTATTCATTTTGATGGCTTTATTCCTTGCTGTGAATGAGACTCTGCATCCACATTTGTATTCAATTATTGCCTATAGAGGAGACATAATTGAAACTGATCGTTGGGGAGGCATAGGAATGATTTTGGCATTAGCCCTTGATTTCAACCTCGAGTATGTGCAAGTCTATGGTTGGGCGAATATCTATGCATCTTTGGATGGAATAAAATTAGTTGAATGGCCAGATTGTGTCTTTTCAACTTATCTATTTTCTCAAATATGGAGGTAACATTTATCCTTATATTTATCTCTATATAAATAAATTGAAAGAAAGTTTGTTCGTTTTAGTAAAGATATGTAAATCATTCATGGTCGATAAGAAAGTTCTGCCATTAATTTAAAGAATGTTAATTAATTCAGAAGTGTTAAGATTTATAAAAAGATTCATTCCTTATGTTATTATGTTTTAGCAATTATTTATTTCTCTAGAAGATAAGAATGTATAAACATGCCAATAAAAATTTCATGCGGAAAATATTTTATTCTATTTTAGAACATTTGACAGGGGACTCTACAGCTTTATGATACAGTAAGAATTTTAGAGGATACTTCTTTTATTCGTGAAAGGTATTTCAAAGGAAATTTCAAAAGGCTTACTAGCAGTGAAAGAGCATTGATTAAAAGCTTATAAAATTACTTATTTTGGCACTATATGTTCTAGATAATATATAAGTGTTCTACTAAATATATTATCCTATCATTTCTGCAGAAACGGAGCGAAATATGCTGGGTAGCAGGCCTGCCTCTCATTCGAGGGGTAGCCGGTTCGAGCCTCACCAGAGGCAAAAGTTTCCATTTGTTTGTCAAGCTACTGCGTATCCTGTGAGTGGCGCAGGGACAAATGGATCAAGTTCATGGCTTATCTTCCCCGAAACTTCACAAATAATTTGACGCAATTTTAAAAAAATCGAAAAATCATTTTTATAGTTTTTTGAATTACGGCGACGCAAAAAATGAAATACGTAGTTTTTATAGAGTATAGATTTGATAATATTATACTGTAGTACATATTAATACATAATTTATGGATTCTTATATTTTCGAATTCTATCCCTATATTCATTACACCCAACATGTTTCTATGATTAAAATTATTTGGAATGAACATTGTATTTCATGAAATTTTAGACATATTTATCTACCCATGGGTGGGAACAAATATGGTCTTCTCTACAAACTATTCTGCTCATTTGTATCATTCTTCGTCATATCGCTCTATCACGGCTCATCTAAAAATATTTGTAAGTGTTATACCAATATTTTGGGAATTAAAAATTAATTCACATCATTGTATGAATAAGAAATAATGATCAAGAATAATAGATCGATTGATGCTAAAATCCGTTTAAATATCCTTTGATGATTTCCAGATAAATAAATTTGGTTACAAGAATTGTTTTGTTGATTGAAATTATTTTTCATTACCAATACAATCTTGTCTGAATATAGAATATACGAATATATGGTTTGACAGAGTTGAAATTGATTTGCTCATACATTTTGATACGAGGAACAGAACAGTGTATGGTTCAAGTCAAACAGATATAGAGTTAAATTGTCGGACGGTCAAATATTTCGAACCCTGAAAGTACAGAGAGATTCTGAAACTAAAAAGTGTTAGGATAAGTCAACGCGAGAGTCAATGATAGTTTATTGTGAATCACACATTCATCGCTTCAAATGAGCGAAGCTCAGATGAACAATAAATAATTTCAAGTATCAACCATATTGGTCATTTTATTGTGACTTTGAAGTTTTTCGTAAATTCATTATGCTAATCATTTAGTTTCTTAGTATGTAAATGTTTCAATTTATCGAATAGCTAATTCTGTCTGTTTGATATAATAAATAAGTTTTAAGAAGATCTGGTACTGTCGATAAACTAAAAATTGTTTGTTTTTTCAGGGATTTGGATTGGTTTCAATTATTTTCAAATAGTCACAGAAAGTCTTTGTGGCTATATTATGTGGAAAAGTACACTAGGCACCTCTTTAGTAAGTGACCTATATAAACCTTATATACAGTTTTTGTTTTGAATGTAAAACTCCATTATAGCTCAGTGTAGTTATTATAATTATATTTGATTGGCTATCACCAAGAACGCTTCTACTATGTTATATAGCTAGATTCCCCAATTGTTGAAATTATTCTTATATTGTGTTAAAATAAGTCGAATGTCTATATTTAATTATCTATAATTTATATATTTTAGAGGAATAAATTATCTGACCAAAATATTCGACGAATTTCGGCTTTCTTAGGGTGTTTGATTTATCAACTATCTGTTATCGCTATTTGCTTTTTCTGGATAAATTACAAATTAACTGTAGCATACATCCAGTACATGTGGAGAACTGAAGGTTAGTATATCAATTCAATGATAATATAATAAATAATGAACATATAAATGCTCACAAAGCCAATATACACCACAAGTGCGGAAGAGGTCTAATGAGCACAGAAGACGGTGTGGATGATCAGGAAGTGAATCTGAACAAGTAGACGAAACCATCAAAGTGTTCCTAAAGTGTGTAAAAGATGAAGGAATAGTTTTCACTGGTCACATCAGATGACCAATGGATATGGCTTTAAGGAAGAAAGCTTCAAAAACTCCGATCCAAGCCGCACAAGATCAGACATTCACCACAAATGTAAGATCTTGCAGCAAAAACTTTCACTACTGTGTAGAATGTGTAAGAACAAAGACGAACCGGTTGGCCATCCTCTAAGTGAATGTAGTGAGCTGACTGGGACTGAATATAAAACAAGAGACACATCATATATCGCATACACTGTGGTCTCTGCAAGAAATTAGGATTCAATCATGAGAGCAAAATGGTATCAACATCAATGTAATACGCCTGGACTAGAAAATGAATAATTCAAAGCTCCTATATGGGACATTATTCTGATATTCTGATGTAGACAAACAACAACAACAAGCAATTAAAATAGATATTGGCGATTCCTGAGTCAACTCAAAAGAGGACGAGAAGATAAAACGATAGGGAAATTAAAAAGAGCTGAAAACTGAAGACAGCTAAAGTCTGATGAGTATGAGTGGCAAAGTGTCAAATTTATCTATAAGTATATTATTTTAATTCCCCCAAAGAAAATGATGATTAAATAAATGATAATCAAAATATATTGAAAGCATTATTTTAAAACCCTCAAATTACGATGGGGTATATTTTACCTCAAAGTGACTTTATTGAGCTACCGCACTGCTATCAGATTAACTGACTTTTCTTCTGTCGTGAGCCTATATACTCGTATAATGGTGCATAAAAAATAAATATGCTGTCCGGATTTGATATTTAAATTGGCCAAACGAAAATAATAACGTTACATCCACTCGGTAAGCAGGGATCAATCGGGTACACAGATTCTACCTGTTGCCTATATGCTTTGACTGAGGTGGTATAGTGTATAGTATGTGTAATAGTGATCATGAGTTCTGATCACACAGCAGACAGTTACCATAATATACTCCACCTGTTGAGATCATCATTTTTCGAGTCAAGCTGGCCTACTAGCACGGAGTTAGTAGTATGAAACTAAAAATAGGCTTTAATCTTTCGAGATCAGAGTATCATCAATATTAGTATATACAGATGTAGGCCTCGAATGTATACACTCAAAAGTTCAGAGTGAAACCTCTGTGTGAAACTATATTATTATATGGCTATGACTTAGTGGCATGTTACTGTGTAGGTATGTGTAGGCACAAACAAAACAAAATAGCGAACTATGCCACAGTTCTGTAAGTTAAATTTCTACCTAAGAAAAGCCAGACTATAAAGAAGTTATCATCCTGTAATATGATGACCACTATTAGAAATAAAATTAGTGACATTGTTCTATGTCACGATTCACCGACACAACCTAGATACATATCTAAGTTGTGTCGGTGAAAAATTCATGCAATAAGAGGTAACATAATTTCATTCCATACTTTCCTGGCTTGGTACTATAGGTACATGCAAATAAAGCGGGGTATAATACCCCAGCCGTTAATTACTTCGAAGTTTTCGCCGTAATTTGAAGGTTAATTTTTGATAGCATATATTTGAGAGCATCCGTTATTATTTTTTAATTTCTAATCTAAATGATGTTATTACTATTTCTATAGGACTGGTCAATTACCTACTCGTTCTCAATATCGGAATCTATTCGTTTGTCCAAATTGTAATCGAATTTCAAGCACGAAAGTTAAAGAAGAAAAAACTTAAGTGAAAAAAGCAATTAAAAGATACATTTCTTTTTATTATTACTACATTTATAGCTGGTAAAATGTATTTTTCTTAATCTATTTCTGAATTAGTAATCTATTTTTTTAAATTAGTATGATAAGGATAGTGAATATATGATCATCTCACGAATGAGTGCAAACTCTTACATTTTATTCAATTATCAGATTCATTTTCACTCTGAGAGATTGATTTTGATTATATAACAAAAAGATACACCTTCATATATTCACAAATTTGAAAAGTACCTAAGTAAGATATGTTTTCTCACTAATATCAAAATACTTATTGGTTGCAATTATATAATGCTGTTTTATTAATATACTCTCCAATTCATGTGGTTTTTTTATTGAGACAAAATGTATTTTGAGGAAGAATACTTATCTAAAGAAATGAAAAATATCAAAAATCCACTGAGCATTTCATAATGTGTAAGTTTAGCGTATGTGGATATCTTTTTTACACGGACTACTATAATTGTATAGCATAGTTGTACATAACAGTATAGAACATATTAGTATATATAATTAGTAGTCCCTATATGATACAGATACTCAATAAATTTACAATTTCTAAATCTACTTTTTTGAGAATATTTAACATTGACACTTTTTTTCGGGATTAGCCAAGGTTGTTTATAATATAGGATCCCATCGAAAATTTTCAGTGAGATTTCGGGATGCATTAATAATTCATTCATAATTTTTATTATGCCTTTTTACAATAAATTCTCTTAAAGACGTAGGTAAATTTATTGTAGCCGATATTAAGCGAATTCAAAATTCAGTTTTGATAATGATAACATTAAATTATAGTACAATTCCAGTAGACATTTAGTTAAATTTAGATAATCTGCTCAATTCCGATATTTAAGTTTTTGTGTAAAATAGACAAACAGCACAGCTGTTTTCGCGGTATTGTTATAAACTTATGAAATAAAATTAGTATTTTACCGCCTTAGTTAAACTTTATTTTTTAATCTTTAAAAGATATTAATTTTTATACTTCATAAATAGAGATCTAGAGTATTGAGTATTGAATGTAAAATTAGAAAATGATTAAATTTGAGTTAGATCATAATTATATAGCCTTTTACATTTATGAAAAATGAGTTTGAAGTGGAAATTGTGTCTTTGGTAAACAAAATTGAGAAGCGAATAATTCTTCAGCCAACAAGGCATTTATAACACATGTTACATTCCCAGCAGATCCAAGATCATTTTAAAATTTATTGATTAGGTAAAACAATGTACTAATGCTCAATACATAAATTTGTGTGACTAAATTTTAGTAAATGAGTAAATTAATTTATTTATTATGGACATGGAGGGGCAGTGGGGTTTGTCAACAAACTAATACTTTTTTATTAGTTATTTGGGGCTAGGAAAGTGTGTCTGTTGCCATGTTATATAAATGGCTATCCTTAATGTTTAATAACTAAATGAAATGAAAAATATCCCACTTTTTAAGGGTTATTTTGATTATATGGCAATGCCAATGACTAGTATGGATAATACTTAGATCATCTCATCTATTCCTCTATATTAGAAATTTACTTAATTAATTTAAGAAAGTTTATTAAGGATGTGTTTATGCCTTAACTTTTTTTAATTTCATTTAATCAAATATTAATTTTGACAAAATATTTAGCGAAACATTGTCTAATTTCATTATAGTATTTAAATGTACGATATTGTATGATATGAAATAATTATACTACTAAATATTTGCAATTTTTTATTTTTTGTGAAAGAAATGTTTATTTTCACCCTTATTTTTATTTTAGTTATGGCTATGAAATGTTTTCTATGCAATGAAGAATTCCAAGATTGGTTTCTTCTAGTTGATCATTCAAGAATTCACTTCATAAATGACTCAATTGTCCAATGCCCTGCTTGTGAAACTGTTTTCTCAAAATATGAGGTGATATTTAAACTTAGGTTATTTTGTATTATAGTTTTCTTATGAAAAAAGATTCATATTCATCTACAAATTTGTTTGTATCCTTTGTTAATCATAAGTTTTTTAAACTACATTATTTCATATCAAGTCTTGTAATAGAAATGAATTTAATGTAATGCACAAGCCATGTAATATAATATTAATCGATAAATAATGAAATACATACCTTAGTTTAGAAAAAACTTAACATTTATTATAAATCAACTAACTTTTTTGTTTGAGAAAACTCCAATTTTCTTTTAAGAACTACAATTCATATATTGTGTAGTATTTCTTATATAAAAATGTTTCAATTTAAAATTTGTGTTCTATATTTCAGAATTTTATTAATCATCTCCATGAACATTTTAAATCAACTCAATTATTTACCATTCCATTTCAAATCAGCAATAAATCCACTACAAATTTAATAGAAAAATGTGTGAAAGCAAACAAAAAACCAAAAATTTACCAGTGTGATCAATGTGATGTCAAATTCAAGTTCAGAACTGCATTCTATAATCATTTGACATCTATGAAACACATCTATTTCTCTGGAGGAAAAAGTCGAAATAAAACTATTTGTTGTCCTTTCTGTAACTACACTACTTTCAGAAGGTAAGCAACATCTAATTTTATATAATTACTATGTAAGTACAGATGAGTATTCATTGATTTATCTGCAGAATCTATCCAATGAAATCTCTGAGAACAATTTATTGATCTGGTATTTAGCTGTCCGTCAGCCTATCTCAAGCTGGTTAAAATGTGGTAGTGATTTGTTGCAGTAATTCTATTTTATATTTGAGAACGTTTGTGTTTGTTGCTTTTAGACTCAGAGAATGCTGAATCTCAGAGATTTGTCTGAGGATAGATATAGAGGATATCATATTCGTTCCACTCTCTACTGCACTGATGAAATTCATTAATTTCTATAGAACTTTTTACCTGTTTCCTTATTTTGTATAACGTTATACTTATTGGTTCATTTTACCTTGAACAATCTCTATTTTAGATCTTGTTTGCGCTCTCATGTGGCTAATTGCAAGCATGGTTCTTTCCTTTCTCCCACTACCCCACTAAAGAATAAAATTGAAAGGGACGAGCCAGCGTTTGTATCCAAACAAAGCTGTTCTTCTAATGAAATGGAAGCCAGGCCTATTTTAAAGTCATTGCTTTTAGAAGACGATTTAGTGAATGTGCCCTTTTCAGATCATATTAACTCTTCGGCAATTTCCCCAGTAGTTTCGCATAGTGATTATATTCTTCCTCCTTCAAATCAAACCCAAACTGATCCTCTATTTTCAAATGTAGCTTTTAGCTCGAATTCGTGTAGCAATTTATCATTTGTTAATTCCTGCTCCAGCGACTTGCTTGATTTCATTGTTAGCAATACCCATTCTCATAATTCTTACAATCAATTCCTTATCGATACGCCGACAACATTGCCTCAACAGTATCAATCAAATGTTCAACTTGTCGAAGTCGTTGACCTAACTCCTGATTTAGTTGATTTAGACTTTGGAATCTGATCTGCGTAGCTGATTTCAAAATTGTGAATTTTTTAAAAATAATTTCATTGTGTGATTATGATATAAAAACATATAGGATAATTCAAAGTAGGTACTAATTGATTTTGTTCAAATTCTATCACATTATGTTACTTAGTTTCAATTGGTCGTTTTAAATGTTTATAAACCTTCTGTTAATCCTGCTGTATCAAATTTTCATGAAAAGATCCTCTTTTTCTTTTTGACTGAATTTTCTGTCGACTTGTTTATGTATACTATAAAGAGATTTATTTTCAAAATTTTCTTTATCAATCGATTAATCTACACCGATATAAAAATGTGATTATGTATTAAAATGAAAGAATTGTTTAAATAAAGTCTAGCTTCGATATTGTACACTGTATCTTAAATCATTTTTAGGGAGCTTTCGCGATCAGCGAAAGCATGTTAAAGCCCCTGGGGATTAATTAACCTTCTTTATAATTTAATTTATTTTTATGTATTCCCCAAATAAAATTTATTATTATTTATTAATAATTAATACTACTCTTAAGTATAGTCTGCGCTTTTATTTGGACTAATTTCAATTCGCATACAAAGAAAAATCTTTGACCATCTTCTAATTTATACACAACACTTTGACAAAATTATTAGAAGATCCCAAAAACCAAGCTGTTGCCTTGATTAGTCTTGACTTCTGAAAAGACTTTAGTAAGTAAAAGGTTGTTTATTCGCAATCAATGGAAAAAATAATAAAGCATTAGAATTAAATTTAATAGAGTTCAACCCGGAGCCTCATTTTCAATGTACCGTGCTATGTCCACGGCACATAAATTATGCATAGGTACTGAACAAAATTATGAAAAATAATGGTTATTGCGGGAAAACATTTATATTTACTGAAATAATGTAAAGTAGGTAAAGTATGTCGTCGACAGGAAGTCATATACAGTCGCCGTCGTTTTAAAGAGTCGCCGCCCAGTGGGACGAAAATTAGAAAAAATTTTACTAAGAAATTTAATTTCAGATTTCTTAGAAAAAATTTAAAAGTCACTTATATAACTTATGATTTGATTCAGAAGTTAGCGATTTATTGAAAAAACTACTTCAAGAAGGTTTCCCCAACAAAGGCTTTCATAGATCTGTTGGAATACAAACAAGAGAATTATTCTCTTAGAGAATGCGTTACTCTTCTTCGGGTAAAATCTATGAAACTTATATCTCAATGCAGTACGAATGAGAGAGAGGATGCTTTAATAATGGCGTTTGTCAAAGGTATTAACCAAAGATATTAGATTAGGGGCAACATAGGTCACAATTAATCAAAAATGCCGAAATATAAAATGGCGAACTTACTGCAAAATGTATTTAAACGACAGATTACTAGTAAAAATAAAAGTAGTATGATACACAATATTTTATTATTTAATTATTATTGTATTCTAAACAAATAAAAATGATCTTTGAACAATAAAAATTCTAACTAATGTTTATGGAGAAAACACACACATTTCACATTTTTATATCGGTGTAGATTAATCGATTGATAAAGAAAATTTTGAAAATAAATATCTTTATATTGTAGGCTCTTTATCATTCAGAATTTTGGATTTGTGATGGCACATTCAAATACTGTCCCGGAGACATCGATGCCACTCAGGTTTATGTAATTATCGGGTTCATTAATGGAGAGTCTCATCGTGCTCCACGCACTCTTGCCAAATAAGTCGGCTGAAACCTACATCAAATTGTTTTCTTTCATAAGAAACCTACTTGTTCAACGATTTGGCAACCAAATTTCCACAAGAAATGTGAACATGGACTTTGAGAAAGCTGCACTGCAGAGCTTTAAACAAATCTTTCCAGAATTTCGGCTGCGAGGCTGCGTTTTTCATTACGCCCAAGAATTAAATCGTAAAATCCAAAAGTTAAGCTTATTGACAGCTTACGAAAATAGAGACGAAGTAAGAGGATGGATTCGTCGTTTGGTCGGACTAACATTGCTTCCGGAGGAACCTATATGGTGTGCTTGGAATGAAGTCCTTTCTCAATTCCCTGTTACATTTATAGATATCCTGATTTAGATTTTTATTCACAATATCTTATAGGACTGCTCAATCATATGGAATTTATTTATATAATAGGTTATGCTATATATTGTTAGGGTTATACGAATAAGTCATAATTCTATAGTTAAAATTATATCACAGTATGCTCTTTGAAACAGTTTAAATTTATTTCGCCTTGAAAATATTCAAAAGTATGCAATCAGTCTCAAAGTTTCTGTTTCATGTGTTGTCATTGTCTTTTACATAGAATAAGTGAAATATAATTTGATATATCTGTTAATTATAGAGATTTTCGTGTGAATGAAGGACTGCAGAGATTCCGAGATTACTTTTATACAACATGGATGGCAGATGACTTATATTTTCATCTTTTGAGGCATCACGATAACTTTGGGCCCCGCACCGATAATCACGCAATAGTTTGGGGTCGAATACGTGGAAAATGATGAAAAAAATCCAAACTGCTAAAAACACTTTTTACAATATTTGGTTAGCCTCATCAAAATGTACTCTATATGAATCAAGAAATAATACGTTTTCTAAATTATGTTCAGAATTTCTTCGGATAATACATTGTAATAAAACTTAATTTTCTTATATGTATTCTGTTTTCTTAACGTAAAAGTTTATATCTTTTAACTTTACCGCTACTTTATTAATACCCATTTAAGCAAAACTGATAAATAACTTCAATCCTTCAGTTAATATGATTGTGTGCCACTTCACCAAAAGTCCACACGATTACTCATAGAAATCGGAATCGTAGTCGTAACCGTAGTCGCAACTAAAACAATCTCGCTCTGTGTATACACTAAAATCAGCAAAAACTCTGATAATGACGCTAGACTGCTAATGGCTCAAAGTAATATGTATGCTTTCGAAACTATTGCTATAGATCGAGGATTTTATGCATAGAGCATAGCGATGCTGGTACGAGTCGGCTTTGGACGACCATGGATTTGATTAATCGAGCGATTCCATTGGCTAAAAAGAACTATTATAGTAACCTAATTATTTATCAAAAGACAAAGAAAGGCACAACTATATGGTTGAGGAATCGCTTGGTTAATCAAGTCCTTGATCCATTAGCCGAGTTCGTACGAAAAGCATTTCGACCTATTAAGTCTTGTGACATAAAAAGAAACAATTTACAATATTATTGCTTTTTTAAATTAATTCCTCTAAAACAAAATCTGTACAATAGGTACTTATACATTGTTTAGCACAGAAAATTGCAGCATTGAAAAAATAGTATTTTATTTTATTATTGGATTATACATCACAGTGGGATGGATATACATCACAGTGGGATGGATATACATCACAGTGGGATGGATATACATAATACACGAAATAGGATTGAAGTTACATAATAGGTATATATACATAAAATAGAGACGATTATACAATCTATTAGTAATTTACAAACAAGGAAAATTTCCTCATCACAATTAAAGAAAATTAGTGTTACAATTAATTCTATCAATGGCAAGGCGAATATATATTTAGATAATTTATGTCAGAGCTCTAAATAAAGGAATTCATTTTTGTTTATAAAATGTATGAAAAATAATTAATTGTTGAATTTTATCCGCTTACAAATTTTGTAAATGAAAAATAAGACCCAGAAATGTTTATTCATGAACATTGATATATTTCGTGCTATCTCGACAGGAGGATACAAGAATCTTAATAGTGAATTGAGTGGTACATAAAACAGATTTATAATCAGTCAACAGTGGCAAACATAATCATGTTACGTAATCAGATTAATCAGTAAGATAATAGGTAGTAGGAGTGGAGCGAGTTGGCTGAGGAGAATCGATAAGAGAATAATTGAGAATAATTGAGTTTACCATGGGAGAATGAGGAAGGTAGTTTCTTTTTGAATGCAGATATCTGGTTTAAAGCGTTTGATAAGTAAGGCTTCAATAATTCCAAGATGTTGGGTAGATTGAGCACGGCTTATAATGGTAAAATTATCGTAGGGTGAAGATGGTCGTTGGGTTGCATTTGATGATGTGTTTAGTGATAGCTGACGATGGTTTTCTTGAGGAGAGATTATTGTTAGATAATTGTTGTCAACATTAAACCCGAATGAAATTCATAAAATAACCATTATACGTTCTTATTACAAATGTTTAACATTGCTCTTTACAATTTATACGGCAGACGACACTGAAGTTATCAAAAATCCCAACCGTTACTTTATCTAAATTCTCCTTATCAATTAACCCAGATAAAACTTAAATCACGATACCTCACAAAAGGTAAAAATTGACCATAATCAGCTGGTAAATCTAAAACTAAGAAACAACGAAATCATCATCTCAAGTAATATTAATCTCCTAGGAGTAAATTTCAATGAAAATCTAAAATGAAAAGACCATCTGTCTTCTGATGTCACAGAGAAATCAAGAACGCTACTCACGTTACCTAAAAATCTAGACAGCTGAATCTCGAGGAAAATCGATTTGCCTCCTCAGCTGCTAGTCTCTTAACAGTTCAAATCTAACACCCAGTTTCGACACGAGTTCATGAGTCATGTACCTAATCGTTGGTAAATTTTATAACTATACAAAAAATGTGCAATGTTAAAACTCTATCTAACCATGAAATGAATATTTTAGTTTGAAAGTAAAGCATGGAAGACTCCCAATCTGGCTATTATAAGCACAACCTTACTGAACTGCGCATTACACAATGACTGAGGTTAAATATTCACTCTACAATTTAAAGTGAGTAATCACCTGATGATGATGATGATAAATCTCTTCTATTCTTCTCAACTATAAAAGTTTCAGTTCCATTTATTAGTCAGCTTGCCCGATTTCTCCTCTACTCACTCCGAGTGGTACAGCCCTGCCACATATGTTGTTCTCCTCTCTCACTCCGAGTGGTACAGCCCTGCCACATATGTTGTTCTCCTCTCTCACGAGACACAATGACTGTAGCAGACACTATTATTGATTAATCGATCGCAGTTTAAAAGAGTGAGAGAGAATTGATTGTAGCGTGTGTATTTAGATTTCGTGGATTTCTTTCTGTATTGCAGGTATATATACCTTGTGTCTATTATCTAACTAAAGAAAAATGAAAAGTCATATCGTCTGTATTGAGTGTGATTGTATAGACTTGTTCCTATTAGGTTCTTATTTGGGGAAGATATAGAAAGGATTTATTCATTCAGTTTATGCTGCTTCAGTAAGTCCTTGTTTTTTTAATCTACCAATACATTTCTGAATATAAGATTAACAAATTCATATCATTTTCCTAATATTAGGTTTCATGCATTCTTATATTCTCATTTGTTATTATTAATTATAAGTAGGCTGGGATATAACTGAGATATAACTGGGATATAACTGAGATATAACTGGGATATAACTGGGATATAACTGGGATATAACTGGGATATAACTGGGATATAACTG